>JBBGZY010003370.1:0-169851 GCA_037952925.1 Lithobates clamitans | reverse complement strand
GAGTTCATGCCGTACCCTGAAGAGGACGTGTCAGTAACGCCTCTTACCTGTCACAGATGGGGCTCTCATGCAGCCCTGGAAGGGGGGTGGGGAGCGATGGCGGTTCCCAGGCCAGAGTACAGCATGGGGCTGTCCCTGGCACAATTTCCTGGATATAAGTTCATGGAAGGAAGCACCAAACATAAGACGTGTAAAGCCCAGAATGCATAGTGTGAAAACAGCCAAAGCATTTCTGGGGTTTGAAAGGTCCCCCTTCATTAGGGCGTCACTAACAGGGGTCCGTATCCACAGAAAGAGAGCGACAGTCCAGGAAATACATCCTGCATGGAGACATGGATGCTACAAAGGTGCACTGGAGTCACAGGATGCTCTGGAGTCACTGGGTGGCATGGGAGGCTGTGGGGTCACTGGAGAAATAGGAGTGCAGAGGTCACTGGAGACACAGAAGCACATGGGTCACTGAAGATGCTGGGGTCACCAAAGACATGGGGGTTGTTGAAAACACAGAGGTTACAGGGGAAAAGGGGGTCGCTGGAGATACAGGAGTCACAAGTGTTGCTGGAGGCACAAGAGTCATTGGAGACACAGGGGTTGCTGGGGACTCAGGGGTCACTGAAGGAACAGGAGTCATAGAGGTCACTGGAGACATAGGAGTCACAGAGGTCACTGGAGCCACAGGATTCACAAGGGTTGCAAGAGACACAGGGTTCACTAGGGACACAGGAGTCACAAGGGCCACTGGAGACACAAGGTTTGCTAGGGACCCAGGAGTCACAAGGGTTGCTGGAGACAGAGTGGTCGCTAGGGACCCAGGAGTCACAAGGGCCGCTGGAGACACAGGGGTCGCTAATAACCCAGGAGTCACAAGGGCCACTGGAGACACAGAGGTCGCTAGAGACCCAGGAGTCACAAGGGCAGCTTTAGACACAGGGGTCACAGAGGTCGCTGCAGACACATGGTTCACTAGGGGTCACTGGAGACACAGGGGTCACTAGGGACCCAGGAGTCACAAGGGCCACTGGAGACACAGGGGTCGCTAGGGACCCAGGAGTCACAAGGGCCGCTGGAGACACAGGGGTCGCTAGGGACCCAGGAGTCACAAGGGCCACTGGAGACACAGGGTTTGCTAGGGACCCAGGAGTCACAAGGGTTGCTGGAGACACAGGGGTCACTAGAGACCCAGGAGTCACAAGGGCAGCCGTAGACACAGAGGTCGCTGGAGACACATGGTTCACTGGGGGCACAGGAGTCACAAGGGTCACTGGAGACACAGGAGGCACAACGGCCTTGGAGACACAGGGTTCACCGGAGGCACAGAGGTTACAAGGGTTGTTGGAGACACAGGGGTTGCTAGGGACACAGGGGTCGCTGAGGACATAGGAGTCACAAGGGCCGCAGAGGTCGCTGTAGACACAGGGGTCACTGGAGGCACAGGGGTTACAAGGGTCAATGGAGACAGGTCTTACTGGAGGCACAGGAGTCTCAAGGGTCGCTGGAGACACAGGGGTCACAAGGGCTGCTGGAGACACAGAAATCACTAGGGACACAGGAGCCACAAGGGCCGCTTGAAGGACAGGTCGCTAAGGACACAAGAGTCACAAGGGCCGCTGGGGACAGGTCTCACTGGGGATAGAGGGGTCGCTAGGGAAACAGAAGTCACAAGGGCCGCTGGAGATAGGTCTCACTGGGGTTATTGAGGTGACTGGAGACAGAGGAGTCACAAGGATTGCTGATTGGAGCAGCAGGTAAGATGCAATAGGGGGCACACCTATGGCATAGCAATGCGTTGCTCAATTGCTGAGCATTGTGTCCCCTAGCCCTTTAAAAGGTACCTGTTTGCTGATTGGTCATAGCACCTGAACTGTTTGAAACCAAGAAGTGCCATCAAAGAAGAACCCTGGTGCTTATTTGGGGAAGAGATACAAGTAACAGGAGCTTGAGGAGAACCGCAGCAATTTTCTATTGTTCGGAATCCAACTCTTGCAGTACCTACTAAACCCTGATGAAGGGGGACCTGAATTAAGTGTATTCTGGACCTTACACATCTCGTTTTCGGTGCTGTCCACCAGGGGTATTAAGGCTCTGTTTCAGATGCCAGCTGTTATTTGGCTCTGGTCTTCTAAAGAGCTGCTGGAATTCCCCGATACTAGAAGAAACATTAGAACCCCATCAACGTTCAGCCATAGTGGTCCAGCACCCCGTACTTCTATTCCAGTTCCCAGGAATTGGCCAATGTGGGGTCCATCAATGGGTGATAGCCTGTAACAGGTAAGGACAGGACTGACAGTTCCTCTTTAATCCTTCATTCACACCTGATTATAAGACAAAGAAGGCGTTCGTTGGTGTATATCAGGGGGTCTTCAAACTGCGGCCCTCCAGGTGTCCAGGAACTACAATTCCCATCATGCCTAGTCATGTCTGTGAATGTCAGAGTTTTACAATGCCTCATGGGATGTGTAGTTCTGCAACAGCTGGAGGGCCGTAGTTTGAGGATCCCTGGTATATTTGCAGCCACTTCAAGGAATGTAACGCCGGCCACACCGATTTTGCATTTTTTTTTTTTTTTGATCTAGTCTAAATTTTTGGTGGTATTTGGAAGCTTTTTCTTGTGATGGTGCCACACGCACTTTTTTTTGTTTTGTTCAAATCAATCTAAATTAGGGATGATCTGAGCGATCTTTTATTTTTTTTTTTGCCCCTACTTGATCTTTGTAGCAAAGTAACCAATGTATTATGAGCATCAGATTTCACCACGTTAACTGTTTAAATAAATTTTGAATAAAAAAAAAATAAAATAAAAAAATCACATGGCTTTGTTTATAAACAAACTCATGTTAATAACAACTGTCACTGTATTTCTTCACGTTAAATGCACCTAGAAAGAATTTCATTTCTGTAAAATGTGTTCTTCATTCATTTAAAAGATGTTCTGTAACCTTCAGGAACCATTGCGCCCCAAAAAAAAAAAAAAAAAAAAAAGCTGACCCGTGATTCCAAAGAATTTTGCCAAAAATGCCAAATTTTTCTGAAATGTTGGGATTTTCCTAAGCAACTAACAGGAATGATACAAACGTTTTAGTAAATTTTCTTCTGTTTTTTTTTTTTTTTTTTTTTTTATGGGCTTTAAGAGACACTGCCACCTTTTGAAAATGTTTGAGGAAAGCAACCCCCTGAAAAAAAAACAAAAAAAAACTTAGGTCACCGCTTCTTGTAGCTGAATCCCGCTCTGATCCTGAGAAATTGTCCCCCCCGAAATCTGAAACCCAACGCTTCCAGGAGCTTCGATTTCCAGGAACCCCCCCCCCCCCCCTCCATTCCCCAGAAGCTCTCAATAGTGCCTCCTGCTGACGTGGATGTCAATGCTGTGTTCCTGTGTCCCGGGATAAGGTCCTCTGGCACCCACCCAAGGTGAGAATACCAAAGTCTGACAACCCCCGCCCCCCCCCCCCCCGCCTCCAACGCTCTGAATTTGCATCACAAATACAAACACAAATTTAAAATGTTTACATACCAAAAAAAAAAAGTGAAATTAAGTAGTTAATAAAAAAGGGTTAACTAAAATTTTAACTACAAATTTTTTTTTTTTTTTTTTTTAAATACTTTATTTAATATTTTTCCATACAAAACTGATCCCCTCGAGATACAAAAGAAAATACAAATTCATTAACAGAGTTCATCCTACTCCCCCCCAAATCCCCCATTCCCACCCCACCCCCGTTCCTGCAGAAGGATCTATAGGGAGGCCAATGGAGCATTCATGGACACGTAACCGTGTCCGCTTCGCCGACCTCTCAAGTATTGTCTAAGAATTCCTCGGCATAACTCCAAGTCTTTTTATACCTTTGCCATCCCTCCCATTTACCTTCCCCTACCACCCCTCCCCAGGATCCATTCCTCTGCTATCCAAAATTTCAACGTTGTACACCTCGTTGACGCAGAGGAGCCAGTCCCGAATATTTGGTGCAGCCGGGTCTAACCATTTTGTTGCTATCTGCTTTTTAGCTGCATCAAGTAATATAGGTACCATAGAGGAACGATAACTCCTCAGGGTCTTTGACGTGCCGTGAAATAGACACACCCATGGGTCTATCGGGATAACCTCTCCTGTTATTGCCTTGATCAGACTTATGATTTTTCCCCAAAAACTTTTAATAGCGTTACATTCCCACCACATGTGGGCCATAGAACCTACAGAGATACATCCCCTCCAACATAAGTTGGATTTGGTGTTGTCCATTTTGGCTAGTCTGTCTGGGGTGGCATACCATCTTGCCAAACATTTGTAATGACTTTCCGTTCTCCTGGAGTCCTGTGCTGCCAGGTGTACCAGTTTCAAAATCTTCTCTAAGGTGACTTCACCACATTGTGATCCTAATTCCCGTTCCCACTTTTTGATATACGGGGGCACCTCCAGCTCCGACCTCCTACCCAGAGTCCTATAAATTTGTGAGATGGTCCCAGTCGGCTGCTCCCTCACACAGAGCTGTTCGAGTGGTCTATATTCCTCTTCACCTCTAAGTGGCTTTGGTAGTTTTTCAATGAAGTGCGAGAGCTGAAGGTACCTCCACGTGTCAAACACCCCTATCCCTGGGTCTACCTTTAACTCGGAAAATGTGCGTAGGCTCCCATTATTATTAAGGAAGTTTTTAAGTTGAATGCCCTCGTCTTTTAACCAATTCCTCCCACCTCCCTCTTCCCTGGCTCAAAAAAAGAATTGTCCTTCATATAAATTAAAGGTGAGTTATAAGTCCAATTGTTCTGTGTGTGTACCAAATCCCAGCATTTAAGAGTATTTTGTGTCAAAACCGCTGTGTTTGTGCCCAGTGCTCTATATTTTGGTGGGTTCCATATGTTCCTACGTAGATCAGTGTTACTCATAATGTGTTCTAATCTAACCCATCTCTTTTCGGTGTCCTTTTTTGACCATTCAATAACCCGTGATAGTGTGATAGCTAAGTAATATTTATAAAAATCCGGTAGGGCCAGCCCCCCCTTTTTTTTTCCCCTGCTCAAAACCGCGTAGGAGATACGTGGTTTTTTGCCACCCCAGACAAATCTTGCCACCAATCTCCTTAAGGCTCCAAAGTAATACAGAGGGAGTGGGATGGGAAGCATCTGGAATTTAAATAATATTTTAGGGGTCAGTATCATCTTAACCGCGTTCACGCGACCGAGCCACGAAAGCGGTCTCGTTGCCAGCCTTCTAGTTTCCTGCCTAATCTCATCAAGCAATGGTATATAATTTTTAAGATACATTTCGTTTATGGAGTTGGAGAGTTTTACACCTAGATATTTAATTTCCTCTTTCCAAGGAAATGGGAAAACCTGAGAAAGGTGGCCTGCCTCTTCCTTACCCACACTAATATTTAGGATCTCCGACTTCTTCAAGTTGACTTTGAAATTTGATAGTTCCCCGTATCCTCTGATTACTCTGAGCAGGTTCGGGAGGGTGATTCTAGGGTTGGTAATAAAAAACAATATATCGTCGGCAAACGCCGCGAGTTTGTGCTCCTCCCCTCCCGCTCCTACCCCATTGCAATCTGGGTCGTTGCGGATGGTGGCGAGGAGAGGCTCCAGGTACAGAACAAACAATAGAGGGGACAGAGGGCACCCCTGCCTAGTGCCATTTTTCATCACAAAAGGTTCTGAGAGAACCCCGTTAACCCTAACTGTAGCCGTAGGGTGACTGTAGAGGGACCTAACCCAAGTGATATATCTCGGCCCCACCCCCATAGCTTCCAACGTTTTCATCATGAACCCCCAGTCTACCCTGTCAAACGCTTTTTCCGCGTCAACTGACAGGAATAGAGCTGGGGGTCCCTTGCATTTACCTAACTCCATAAGGAGTGCTGCTCGAACGCCGTTGTCTCTGCTCTGTCTCCCGGGTATAAAACCTGCTTGATCTGCATGTACTAGGGATACCATTCTCTCCTTCAGTCTGCTTGCCAGAACCTTTGCAAAGAGCTTCACATCTGCGTTCAACAACGAGATGGGCCTATAGCTGGAGCAAAGCTTATCATTTTTCCCCTCTTTTAATATTAAAGTGATTGAGGCTAGCAACGCCTCTCTCCCCATTTCACAATTAATACCCAGATCGTTCCAATATTGGCACAGTCTAGGGACTAGAATGTGTTTCAACTTCTCCAGATATAGTGTGGTGAAGCCGTCAGGGCCTGGGCTCTTGCCCTTCGGGGAGGATTTCAGGGCTGCCAAGATCTCTTCCTCTCCGATCGGTCTATCAAGGGCCGCTCTCTCTTCCTCTGTGAGCTCCGCCACTCCTGCCCCCCTCAGGAATTCCTTGACCCTCTCCCCATGTGTTGGACTGCCCGTTCTATTTTGTCCTATGGAGTAGAGCGCCCCATAAAACTTTTTAAACTCCTCTGCTATACCCTTACTGGTACCAATTAGCTCTCCTTTTTTATTTTGAATTTTGCCTATAAAATTCCTGTCTTTTTTCTTTCTGATCATTCTGGCCAGGTGTTTGCTAGACTTGTTTGCCCACAGGTAATTTTCTTTTGTTAACCTATTAAGGGATCTCTTAGTTTCCTGTTCCATGGCATCCCTCAGCTCCTCCCTTTTACCGACAAGTCGGTGAAAAATTTCCTGACTCTGTCCCCTTCTCTCCTTGTGTTTCTGCTCCAGAGTGAAAATTTCAGTGATCAGCCTCTCCCTTTCTTCCCTTCTCTTTTTTTTGATTCCCGCTCCCATGGAGATGAGGACCCCCCTGGTGAACGCCTTATGCGCTTCCCATAGAGTGGAATATGAAACCTCTCCTGTGTCATTCACTTTAAAGTAAAAGTCAACCTCTTCCTGTATCTTCTCCAATACTTTTGGGTCTTTAAGCAGGGATTCATTCAGTTTCCACGCATAAGTCCTTTCGGCCCTGTCAGGGAGCCTCATCGTCAAAGTGACTGGTGCGTGGTCTGAAAGTGAGATGATCTCTATTTTGGTTTCCTCCACTTGATCCAAGAGGCCATGGTCCACAAAGATGTGGTCTAGTCTCGAATACGTCCCGTGCACAGGGGAGAAGAAGGTAAAATCTCTATCCTTGGCGTGTTGCATCCGCCATGCGTCTACAAGGCGACAGTTGAAAAGCCGCCGCCCAATTGCGGCGGTAGAGGACTTACTCGTCCCCCGTGCCCGGGGACGTACTATCGAGACTCCTGTCCAGGTAGAAGTTTAAATCCCCCGCCAGCACCACCTCTCCCTCTCTGAAGTTCATCAACTTTGTCAACACCTGTCCGAAGAATGCAATTGGGTTCTTATTTGGGCAATATATATTCGCCAGAGTAAATATTTTATTTCCGATGCTACCCTTTAAAAAGATGTACCGGCCCTCCGGATCTGACAATCTGTCTAGTAATGAGAAGTTTGAGGACTTTGAGAGACCAATTGCCACCCCCTTCGCTCTTCTAATGGGGAGTCGCTGTAAAACCATTGCGGCAGGCCTGGGGAGAAAAGCCTGATCCTGGACTCCAGCACCAGGTGAGTCTCTTGGAGAAAGACTATATCAGCCCCATAGTATTGTAATTCCTTCAGGATTTTATGTCTTTTTACAGGAGAATTGAGACCCTTTACGTTGTAAGTAAGGAACTTGAGGTCAGGCATCTCTTAGGTTCAAGGCCCTAACCCCTTCTCTCTGCACTCCTAAGATCCCCCTCGCAGGAACATCCTTCCCCCCTTCCTCCCCACCCCCAAACTCCCCCCACCCCACCCCCTCCCCCCGCCCCCCCGGCTGCAACCCAGCCCTAAGCCCGCTTGTAGAGGATGTTCTCGATCCCATACAGCGCGCACCACTTCAAGGGGTGGTGCTCAGATGCCGGTGGCCAGTGCCTCCCCCCCCCGCCGCGCAAGGTGGAGAGAGGGAAGAGAGAGGAAAAAAAAAAAAAAAAAAAAAAAAAAAAAAAAAAGGGGTTCCCTCTCCCCCCCTCCCCCCCAGCACGGAGGGAGGTTAAGAGGACCAGAGGCCAGCGCTCCTACCGGGGTACCCACCCCCCCCCGCCCCCCCCACACCCGCGCAGCCACCCCCACATTACACTTTAATAAACCAGAGACCCAAGTCACATCGTCTTTGTTACGCTCACCAGTCCCCCGAATAAGGGGGAGGACCCCGGATAAGGGGAAGGGAAAGAAAGAAAAAAAAAAAAAAAAAAAAAAAAAAAAAAAAAAAAAAAACCCATCCCCCAACCCCAAGCCCACCCCCCACCCGGGAAAACATAGTCGACCCCACACTCAAAAACAACTTGGAATAGAGTTCCTTGAAATTCTTATCTCAGTTCCTCCGGCATCGTAATCCCCACACTTGCGCAAAAATCCTGAGTCTCTTCTGGGAATCTCATCCTGTGTGTTCTCCCTTCTTTGACAACTATCAAGGATGTTGGGAACCCCCAGCTGTACTTCAAGTTGGCCCTTCGAAGTTGGTCTAATAGGGGTCTCATCTGTCTTCTTCTTGCTAGGGTTCCAGCCGATATGTCCGCGAAGATCTGTAAATTTTTGTTTTCAAAGCAAATTGGGGGTGCACCCCTGAGATTCCTCCATATTTTTTCCTTGTCTTCGTATGAGTGAAACTTCACGATAACATCCCTGGGGATCTCCTGATTGAGGTTAGGGGGTTTCCTCACCCTATGGGCCCGGTCGATCCTAAGAGCCTCCTCCTCCTTTCTACCCAGGATGGGGTTGAATATTTTTCTCAATTTCTCCCCGAGATCTTCATTCAGTTGTTCCGGGATGGATCTGATACGCAGGTTTTGTCGCCTGCTCTGGTTTTCCTGCTCTTCCATTTTATAAGACAACATGCGATTTTCGCTCTGCATCTTGCCAATTTGATCTTGGAGGTCAGAGATCATTTTTGCTTGCTTTACTGATACCTCTTCTACCTCTTCCACCCTGTGGAGTAATTGGCCCATGTCTGAGCGAACATTCATGATTTCCGATTTTATCACTCCTTCCAACTTAGCGAACATTTCCAGCATTTCTGTTCTGT
The DNA here is from genome assembly GCA_037952925.1 of Lithobates clamitans. Classification (NCBI taxonomy): domain Eukaryota; kingdom Metazoa; phylum Chordata; class Amphibia; order Anura; family Ranidae; genus Lithobates; species Lithobates clamitans. Next base: position 160,868 of record JBBGZY010003370.1, on the reverse strand, counting down.
TCATACCACGTTCCATATTTCTTTGCTCTTCCGGGGTGTCACTCAGCGCTCCCCCCTCCAGACTTAGGTCCTCCTTAGGCCTATCCCCCTGTCCCCCCTTCTGCTTCTGCTGTTCTTTTTTCTTCTCTTTTGTTCCTGACTGTTTCATATCCTGTCCTGGGCTCTTTGGATTTGGTTCTGTGAGGTATTTTTGTATGGAGCTAGTGTTGAGGCTCTCTCTTGGATTTTTAGATTCTACTGTTTTTTGAGACCGCCCTCTCATGCTTCCACAGAATGTCAACTTTTTAAGGTGTTAGGCCTGTCCCTCAGCGTATTAGTCGTTCCCTCCTGGTGGTGCTTCCACACCGCGTGAGTGTAGTAACAAAGAGCAAAAAAAAAAAAAAAAAAAGTAGGTTCCCATACACATAAAGTCCAGGGAAGGGGCCCTCCTAGCCCTCCTCGCCTATTGCTATTCTTATTACCCGCCTTGGGGGGAGTCTTTACGTAGGTGCTGGGTTGTTCCTGGTATTATGGTAGGCTTCCTAGTGATTGGGATCTGAATGTTTATCCTTATCGGTCCCCCTCCCTATGTCTTCACCATAAACAGGGCAAGGTACTTGGAAGGAGTACTGTGGTAGGTGTATACCAGGTCTCAAACATAGGAGGTCGGCCAAACCTCGAACATAACACACAAAACTGGTTAACAAATTCGCTGACAGGCCCAGGAAATGTAAGAAAAAAAAAAGTTCACTGTATTCAGACACTGGTTCTACAAGTTGTTAACCGTCCCTACACCATTGTACCATGCAATTTCTTCACACTAGGAGAGGGAGATATTCCTACCTTTTCTTCTGTTGCTGTCTCTCAGCTGTAGCCCTACTTCAGAATAGGATCGGAGTCCTGGTCCTGGGTACGAAGCAGGGGGGGAGAGGTAGTGCCTGGGAGGACCGTCAAATGTCCAGGGCATCAGATTTGACACTTTCGGGCAGCGCACTGCTTCAGTGACTTCACTTCATCCCGCTCTCTGGGCTTCTCCACACGCTGCTAGTCAGCTGTTTATCAGCTGTTTGTCCGCTCGTCTTCGGTCCTGTCACGTCCCAGCCTAAGCTGCGGTGCCGGCCGGCTGGGTCATAGCCTTTGGTGTGTAGCCGTCCGCGGGCACGGAGCGCGAGCAGGGGGGGGGCCCCGCCACAGGAGATGATGTGTCCCGGTACAGTACTCACGCCGGGGACGCTGCGGTCTCTCACCCCGCTCGCGTCTCTCTCCCGCCCGGAGCCGCTCGCCTCAGATCCTCACACCGGCGCCGGCATCAGCCCCTCCCCCTTCACAGACGTCCTACGTCATGTGCACACCTGCCTTGTCTGCACGATCAAGTGTTAACTACAAATTTTATTCTGCAATTTGTCGCTTTTTCTATTTTATTTATTTATTTATTTTGGTGCTACAAACAGGAAACAAATCCAAATTTAACTACTTGCCTACTGGGCCAATTCTGACACTTCTCTCCTACATGTAAAAATCATCATTTTTTTTTTGCTAGAAAATGACTCATTACTTTTCAGCACAGACCCCCAAAGGAAAAAAATGGTGGTCGTTGCAACTTTTTATCTTGCACGGTAATTGCACAGAAATGTTTTTATTTATCAGACACAGTTACAAAAAAAAAAAAAATAAAAAAAAAAACAAGGTACACAGCAGTACACTACTGTACAGTAGAGAATAGTTTGCTATACAGAGAGACATGCAACTTCAACAAAGAGATCATTTTTATTCCAATTACAAGTGGGAGAATCTGTCCACAGGACAACTATTAGTGGTGTTCTCCACAAATCTGCCCTTTATGGAAGAGTGACAAGAAGAAAGACATTGGTGAAAGAAAGTCATAAGAAGTCCTGTTTGCAGTTTGTGAGAAGCCATGTGGAGGACACAGCAAACATGTGGAAGAAGGTGATCTGGTCAGATGAGACCAAAATTGAACATTTTGGCCTAAAAGCAAAACGCTATGTGTGGGGATAACTAACACTGCACATCACCCTGAACACACCATCCCTACTGTGAAACATGGTGGTGGCAGCTTCATGTGGTGGGGATGCTTTTCTTCAGCAGGGACAGGGAAGCTGGTCAGAGTTGATGGGGAAGATGGATGGAGACAAATACAGGACAATCTTAGAAGAAAACCTGTTAGAGTCTGCAAAAGACTTGAGACTGGGGCGGAGGTTCACCTTCCAGCAGGACAACGACCCGAAACATACAGCCAGAGCTACAATGGAATGGTTTAGATCAAAGCATATTCATGTGTTAGAATGGCCCAGTCACAGTCCAGACCTAAATCACATTGAGAATCTGTGGCAAGACTTGAAAATTGCTGTTCACAGACGCTCTCAATCCAATCTGACAGAGCTTGAGATATTTTACAAAGAAAAATGGGCAAAAATGTCCTCTCTAGATGTGCAAAGCTGGTAGAGACATCCCCAAAAAGACTTGTAGCTGTAATTGCAGAGAAAGGGGGTTCTACAAAGTATTGACTCCGGGGGGCGCCATACAAATGTACCCCCCACACTTTTCACATATTTATTTGTAATGCATGTTGAAAAACATTTATCATTCTCACTTCACAATTATGTGCCACTTTGTGTTGGTCCATCACATAAAATCCCAATAAAATACATGGTTTTTGGTTGTAAAATGACAAAATGTGGAAAATTTCAAGGGGTATGAATACTTTTTCAAGGCACTGTACACTGGTCCACATTGGACTAATGCAGCTATTGAAAAAATCCATACCTGTACGGTATCGCAGCGCTGCCCCATTGATTTCAACGGGGAGCAGCGGTGGAGGAGCGGTGAGTTCACGTCTCCTTCACCACTCCAAAGAAGCTGCTGGCAGGACTTTTTGTGACGCCCTGCCAGCACACCGCTCCAGCGTGAAAGCCCTCACTGGAGTGAATGGAGCCGCTTTTTTCAGGCGCTATTTTTAGCGCTGTAGCGCCTGAAAAATGCTGGCAGTGTGAAAGGGGTCTTAAAGATGTAAAATATAATATAATGAAAAAAAAAGACTGAAAAAATAAAATAAAATGAACATAAAATAAAATAAAATAAACATAAAATAAAAGACAATATCACACTGGCTTGGGATGAAATGTTTAAAAAGAATCTGATATTAATAAACAGGAGTCAACAAAAAAAAAGAATGGTATAATGCCAGTAGGGAGATTCGATCAGTGAGCCTTCCCACACAAGCCCTGATGAAGGGGGGACCGGTGAGCTTCCGAAACGCGTTGGATACTCCTGTGGCTCTCACTTCAGTAAATAAAAGTCTACTAAACTCATTTACCCCGTTTGCTGCATAGTTGTGTAGAAATTATATCTATATATCTATTTTGTAACAAAGCTGGAACTTTCCACTTCTGTCAGATGGAAGTGACACGTAAAACTTTAACACTGGAACGCCGATCACCTTCTTTGAACTGGCGCCAAATACCAGATCTCTAGCTGAATATATTCACCAGCATCGGGGGATGGGGTAGCCCTGTGTCACTTTGTATATTTTATTTTCTCTTTTATTTGTTTGGACCCTTCTGGGCTGTGTAAAAATCCCTCTGAACCCCACAACTGGTGAACAACAAAATGAATCATTAAAGAGATAATAACAACAGACCTCAAATCTGTTTCATCAAAACTGTAACGTGACTGCAGGGGCTCAATAAACCCCCCAAAAAAAAGAAGAAGAATGCCGACACACACGAGCTCCTCGGATATTGCTTCCATTTCATAAGATCCTGCTTCATAGAAAGTAACAAGCTTACGCGTTTTGGCCTTGGTTAGCCTTCGTCACAAGCTATAAACGAATCCAATCGAAAGGATCCGAAGGGTGTTGTGCAGCGGGCACGTCATACCAGCTCATGGAAAGGAAACAGTACAGGGTGCCAACTAAGTGCAGTAGATAGGAAAATACTTTAAAATAAAAAATAAAAACAACTCACAAGATGCATAAGGATAAGAACATGTAATCCACACGCTCCTCATCTTCATCCTTCTTGTGAGTTACCACTTGAATTTTTATAAAGTTACTATTTTTGATAAAGACTTTTCCTATACTGTATACTGTTACAGTATCTCACAAAAGTAAGTACACCCCTCAGTCACATTTTTGTAAATATTTTCTTCTATCTTTTCATGTGACAACACTGAAGAAATGACACTTGTCTACAATGTAAAGTAGTGAGTGTACAGCTTGTATAACAGTGTAAATTTGCTGTCCCCTCAAAATAACTCAATACACAGCCATTAATGTCTAAACCGCTGGCAACAAAAGTGAGTACACCCCTAAGTGAAAATGTCCAAATTGGGGCCAAAGTGTCAATATTTTGTGTGGCCACCATTATTTTCCAGCACTGCCTTAACCCTCTTATGGAGTTCACCAGAGCTTCACAGGTTGCCAGTGGAGTCCTCTTCCCCTCCTCCATGATGACATCACAGAGCTGGTGGATGTTAGAGACCTTGCGCTCCTCCACCTTCCATTTGAGGATGTCCCACAGATGATCAATAGAGTTTAGGTCTGGAGACATGCTTGGCCAGTCCATCACCTTTACCCTCAGCTTCTTTAGCAAGGTAGTGGTCTTCTTGGAGGTGTGTTTGGGGTGGTTATCATGTTGGAATACTGCCCTGCGGTCCAGTCTCTGAAGGGAGGGGATCATGCTCTGCTTCAGTAGGTCACAGTACATGTTGCAATTCATGGTTCCCTCAATGATCTGTAGCTTCCCAGTGCCGGCAGCACTCATGCAGCCCCAGACCATGACACTCCCACCACCATGCTTGACTGTAGACAAGACACACTTGTCTTTGTTCTCCTCACCTGGTTGCCGCCACACACGCTTGTCACCATCTGAACCAAATAAGTTTATCTTGGTCTCATCAGACCACAGGACATGGTTCCAGTAATCCATGTCCTTAGTCTGCTTGTCTTCAGCAAACTGTTTGTGGGCTTTCTTGTACATTATCTTTAGAAGAGGCTTCCTTCTGGGACGACAGCCATGCAGACCAATTTGATGCAGTGTGCGGCGTATGGTCTGAGCACTGACAGGCTGATCCCCCCCACCCCTACAACCTCTGCAGCAATGCTGGCAGCACTCATACATCTATTTCCCAAAGACAACCTCTGGATATGACGCTGAGCACGTGACCTCAACTTCTTTGGTGGACCATGGCGAGGCCTGTTCTGAGTGGAACCTGTCCTGTTATATCGCTGTATGGTCTTGGCCACCGTGCTGCAGCTCAGTTTCAGGGTCTTGGCAATCATCTTATAGCCTAGGCCATCCTTATGTAGAGCAGCAATTCTTTTCTTCAGATCCTCAGAGAGTTCTTTGCCATGAGGTGCCATGTTGAACTTCCAGTGACCAGTATGAGAGAGTGAGAGCGATAACACCAAATTTAACACACCTGCTCCCCATTCACACCTGAGACCTTGTAACACTAACGAGTCACATGACATCGGGGAGGGAAAATGGCTAATTGGGCCCAATTTGGACATTTTCCCTTAGGGGTGTACTCACTTTTGTTGCCAGTGGTTTAAACATTAATGGCTGTGTGTTGAGTTATTTTGAGGGGACAGCAAATTTACACTGTTATACAAGTTGTACACTCACTACTTTACATTGTAGCCAAGTGTCATTTCTTCAGTGTTGCCACATGAAAAGATAGAAGAAAAGATTTACAGAAATGTGAGGGGTGTACTGACTTTTGTGACATACTGTAGTTGGCGCCCTCTGCTGTTCCCTTTATGTATTGTAGAGATTATCTCAGTCTCGTTAAGGAGCTGTCATTGATATCTTTAGACCTATAGACTTTTTAGTATGGTCCTACACCCCCAGAGCACATTCACGTGTATGAAGACGTTGCAGTTTAGGTGTATCCATACCTGCACCATTCTTGATAATTCTCTGCGTGGTTGCTGTGGAGCCTGGGGGTGGAAGGGGCCCCATTGGGGAGGGGGGGGGGGCTGTGGGGGAAGTCTAAACACTTTAGTTCTGGTGCCTTTTTCTACCTCAACCCCCTTGAATTTCAGAGCTTTTCTTCATTTTGGCGATGCTTCCTTTCCATGCATTATACCTAGGTGTTTGTAGTTTAGCCTAATGTAATATACATAATTTTTTGCGGGGGGCTTATATTTGGTAACACATTTAAATGCATATATATTTTTAAATAAATAAAATATTTTTTTTAAAAATTAAATAATTTTTTTCAAATAATTTAACATATTTAATGTATTTATTTATTTACGGGGAAAAGGAGTTAACATAGGTATAAGTCGGTTTGAAGGGCACAAATTAGCATTTTGGTGATTTTGTTCACAGATATGCGATTGCTAAAAATTCTAAATTTGACTGACTTTACTTTCACTTACATGAGCATTTAAAAAAAAATGTATATGTATATTATATAAATTCATTATTTCTCTCTCATTTTTTTAAATTTCTTTTTACATTTTTTTCATGGGGGGGGGGGCTCTGGATCTGGTTAGGGGAGACCAGATCCATTCCTCCCCAGGCAGATGTGCAGCAACAGATCACTTTTAATAGTGATCTATTGCCGGCTGAAATCAGCCCCCGCTAAATCTACTGCTGCAGGGAGAGGCTGGACACAGCAGAAGCATTCTGTTTACTTTTGCTTTTATATCGCCCTCCTGTGGAGAGGTCTGTAGAAGCACCAGGATCTGATCCTTTCATCTTCTGAGCTTAGTGCTGTCTGCACCTCCAATGAGACCCGCGTAATCCGCTGCGGACAGGTGCCATTCTAAAAGAACACTGGGACTCTAATGGTTAAATATGAGAAAACCTGTGTGAGGATAACACATATCCATCATTAGGGATTAAAGAGGTTGCCACCTGTACCCCCCCCCCCTGACCCTGTACCCCCACAACATTGACTCTGTGTCACCGTAACACTGACCCTGTACCCCCTTGTGACACTGACCCTGTTTCCCTGTGACACTGACCCTGTTTCCTTGTGACATTGACCCTGTACCCCCTGTGACACTCACCCTGTGACTCCATGACACTGACCCTGTACCCCCTGTGACACTCACCCTGTGACTCCATGACACTGACCCTGTACCCCCTGTGACACGGATCCTGTACCGCCAGTGATACTGACCCTGTACCCCTTGTGGTACTGACCCTATGCCCCCCCATGACACTGACCCCGTACCCCCTCTGACACTTACCCTGTGACTGCAGGACACTGACACTGTGCCCCCCATGACACTGACCCTGCACCCCTATGACACTGACCCTGTACCCCCATGACACTGACCCTGTACCTCCTGTCACCCTGACCCTGTACCTCCCTCCCCCCGTGGCACTGACCTTGTACCCCTATGACACTGACCCTGTACCCCGTGTGATACTGACTGTGTACCCCCCATGACACAGACCCTGTACCCCTGTGACACTGATCCTGTACCCCATGTGGAACTGACCCTGTACTGTCTGTGACATTTACCCTGTCCCCCCACAACACTGACCCTCTGCCCCTTGTGACACTGACCCTGTACCCCCTTGTGACACTGACCCTGTACCCCTATGTCACTGACTCTGTACCCCCTGTGACACTGACCCTGTAACCCCTGTGATACTGACCCTGTACCCCCATGACACTGACCTGGTACCCTCTTGTGACACTGACTCTGTACCCCCTGTGACACTGACCCTGTACCCCCTGTGACACTGACCCTGTACCCCCTTGTGACATTGACCCTGTACCCTGTACCCCCTGTGACCCTGACCATGTACCCCCTATGACCCTGACCCTGTGCCCCCTGTGACACTGACCCTGTACCCCCTGTGACCCTGACCATGTACCCCCTGTGACCCTGACCCTGCACCCCCTGTGACCCTGACCATGTACTCCCTATAACCTAGACCTGTACCCCCTATGACCCTGACCCTGTGCCCCTTGTGACACTGACCCTGTACCCCCTGTGACCCTGACCATGTACCCCCTGTGACCCTGACCCTGCACCCCCTGTGACACTGACCTTGTACCCCCTGTGACCCTGACCATGTACCCCCTATGACCCTGACCTGTACCCCCTATGACCCTGACCCTGTGCCCCCTGTGACACTGACCCTGTACCCCCTGTGACCCTGACCATGTACCCCCTATGACCCTGACCCTGCACCCCCTGTGACACTGACCCTGTACCCCCTGTGACATCTCCAATTGAGAAGAGTTGATGTCAGATGTACAGGAGGAGACTTCAGAAAGGTTGTCACCAGTCACAGGTCCCCTTAGCAGAAATGTATTTAGCTGTCTTAGTAATGTACAGTATGGACGGTCTCTCTTGTACACATAGAGGACACACCATGGACCCCAGCTCTGGTCTGGAGACCCCAATTTCAGATGGAAGGAGAACAATAATACAAGTACTGACTATGCTGACAGCTCACCTGATACCTGTCCTCGATTTAGACAGTAGGGGGGGTTGCACCCCATTAAAATGTTGCTATGTGGCCCCATGATCTGTAGTTACCCCCCAATCCCCCCCGTGGACAGTAAGCCTCAGGGAGGTTCTCTTTATTATTTTTATTTTTGCATAATTCGTTCCTCTGAATCCACACGCGGAAGAGGATTAAAGGATTCATTTTCTGCCTCTTGAACGAAAAAGAACATTTTTTTATACATTTTCAGCCTCTTTCCCACGCTAATTGAATATTTGGAAACCGTCTGACAGCCAAAAGAGACTTTCCTTCCCCCGCTGCACACACACACACATCCTCCGCCAACGCCGCTATTTCCACCAATGCTGGAGAACAGTGGAGGATCAGCCTCAAGTTTCTGACCCGGCCGGAGCAGCTTTCCCCTGCCGGCTGTGCGCTCCAATTTATCTCCGGCATTTAATGCTAAAAAAGGCCGGCTGTAAATACTCTTAACCCCTTCAGTACCGGGCATTTTTACCCCCTTCCTGCCCAGGCGAACTTTCAGCTTTCAGCGCTGTCGCACTTTGAATGACAATTGCACGGTCATGCAACACTGTACACATAGGACATGATATCATTTTTTTTTCACACAGATAGAGGTTTCTTTTGGTGATATTTAATCACCACTGGGGTTTTGTTATTTTTTGCTAAATAAATGAAAACATTTAGAAAAAATACACATTTTCTTAATTTCTGTTATAAAATTTTGCAAATAAATAATCTTTCTTCATAAATTTGGGCCAAAATGTGTTCTGCTACATTTCTTTGGTGAAAATAACCCAAATCATTGTATATAATTTAGTCTGGCAGCGGCAGGTTGCTGGCTCTGGCGGCAGCGGCGGGTTGCGGGCTCTGGCGGCAGCGGCGGGTTGCGGGCTCTGGCGGCAGCGGCGGGTTGCGGGCTCTGGCGGCAGCAGCAGGCTTTGGCGGGTTGCGGGCTCTGGCGGCAGCGGCGGGTTGCAGGCTCTGGTGGCAGCGGGCTTGTATGGACAGTGGGCGGGCTCCTGTGTTTTCTGTGCTGCTCCTCCCTTCTTCTCCTAGGCGTCCAATAGGTTCGCCTGTCCTTTCAGCCCATCGGGTGACGGGTATCAGACCTGCTTCCCAATTGGCCAGGAGGAGGATTAGTGTTGCAACGCCGAATATTCATTCGCTGTTGAAACACACCTGGGTGGGCTCCGAACGCAGTGCTCTGTGCCCCAAGCCCACCCTATTTAGAAGCCTATTAGAGCCTCTGGATCTAATCAGTGCTTCAAAAAACACCCACCTGCCCACCCCCGCCATAGGAATTCATGTGCCCGGCGTCCTGAAAGGGGCTGGACGCATGGATGGGGGAGGGGGGGCACAGCCCGTGTACCCGCAATGGATGGGCTGTCCCTGCAGGATATACAGTATCTCACAAAAGTGAGTACACCCCTCACATTTTTGGATGAGCTCGAGCGTGTTATTTGGATATACAGTATTTATCGGCGTATAACACGATCAGGCATATAACACGCACCTTCGCTTTAAGAGGGAAGTTTCAGGAAAAAACGTAAATTTTAAATAAAGAACTGTGAGGCAAAATAAAGGTCAGTGCCCATCAATGCAGCCTAATCAGTGCCCATCTGCAGCCTCACCAGCCCCACCATTGCCATGAATGAAGCCTCTGAATGCAGCCTCACCATTGCCATGAATGAAGCCTCTGAATGCAGCCTCACCATTGCCATGAATGAAGCCTCTGAATGCAGCCTCACCATTGCCATGAATGCAGCCTCACCATTGCCATGAAAGCAGCCTCACCATTGCCATGAATGGAGCCTCTGAATGCAGCCTCACCATTGCCATGAATGCAGCCTCTGAATGCAGCCTCACCATTGCCATGAATGCAGCCTCTGAATGCAGCCTCACCATTGTCATGAATGCAGCCTCTGAATACAGCCTCACCATTGCCATGAATGCAGCCTCTGAATGCAGCCTCACCATTGCCATGAATGCAGCCTCTGAATACAGCTTCACCATTGCCATGAATGCAGCCTCTGAATACAGCCTCACCATTGCCATGAATGCAGCCTCTGAATGCAGCCTCACCATTGCCATGAATGCAGCCTCTGAATGCAGCCTCACCCTTGCCATGAATGCAGCCTCTGAATGCAGCCTCACCATTGCCATGAATGAAGCCTCAGAATGCAGCCTCACCATTTTCATGAATGGAGCCTCTGAATTCAGCTTCACCATTGCCATGAATGGAGCCTCTGAATGCAGCCTCACCATTGCCATGAATGCAGCCTCACCATTGCCATGAATGAAACCTCTGAATGCAGCCTCACCATTGCCATGAATGAAACCTCTGAATGCAGCCTCACCATTGCCATGAATGAAACCTCTGAATGCAGTCCCACCAGTGCTTTGAATGCAGCCTCACCATTGCCATCAGTGCAGCCTGATCCATGCCCATCTGCAGCCTCGGTGAGGACAGGGAGGGGGCGGGACGAGCTCCAACAGATTACATCCAGGAGAATCTCCTGTTTACATGGCGGTCTCTTTAATACAAAGTCCCACCTCCTATGATAGACAGAACAGTCGTCCAATGGCAGCCCAGGAGACGGGACTTCCTGTTACTGAGGCCGCCGAGTAAACAGGAGATTCTCCTCTATGTAATCTGACGGCGCTCGTCCCGCCCCCCTCCCTGTCCCCTCCGAGGAACAATAAATATGGTATATATCCTACGTTACCCCCCATCGGATTTGTTGGGGGCCACAAAAGATTTACATATCCAAATTACAAGTGGGGCCGTATGAAACCGGACCACGGGCCTCAATTAGCCCGCCGGCCAGACTTTGGACCTGCCTGGGCTATAAGAAGATTGCCAAGACCCTGAAACTAAGCTGCAGACCATACAGCGGTATAACAGGACAGGATCCACTCAGAACAGGCCTCACCATGGTCCACCAAAGAAGTTGAGGTCACGTGCTCAGCGTCATATCCAGAGGTTGAAACGCTGGTACCCGATTGGTTGCCATGCACAGGTTTTGGCCTCTCCAGTCTTAGTGAACTCCCCTCTATGTATGTTGTGTTGGGCTGTGTTGCCAAAAATTTCATTGGTGCAAATTTTGATGCTTTGAGATACCAATCGCAGTTCTAGCCTTCATTTTTTTTTTTTTTTTTTTAAATATTTTATTTATTGGAACCAGAAGAAAAGCAAATCCCCAGCTTTCCTTTTCAATGCTTAACCACTTGTCTACTGGGGCAATGTCTTCATTTTTGGCACGCATGTTAAAATCTGCATTTTTTTTCTCTAGAAATGACTTTAACCCCCCCAAATACAAATGGATTACCCTTTTCGTCAAAGCACAAAAATCACGTCATGCGTCCAACAATCTACGTCAGGGCGAATGGCCAAAAGAAAAAAAAAAACAAAAAAAAAAACAAGGTCGTTGAAAACGCTGCAACTAATCCCTGTGACCACCAGGTGTCAGCGTCACACAAGTGCGCACACAGCCATACACCGCCTTATGTAACGCAGCGCGTGCCGGGCGTAGGAAGTATGGAGGTTGCATTTCCTGACCTCTCCCTTCTGAAAATACTAATTCCCAGGCTATCATGCCGGTCCATTAGCATCGGCAGCTTTTCGAAATGATTGAAACAGAAACCGCCGCTGCGGCTTCACTTCCAGCATGCTCAATAAAAGAATTAAAAAAAAAAAGTATAATATTATATATATATAAATAATCTCAGGTCATTCGCAATTCTTTTTCTTCCTGTGAGTTGCAACAATGTTGCTAAGGTAAAAACCGATCTCTTTCAGTGATTTGCAGCTAAGCCATAGAGGTGAATGCAGAGCGGCGGTCGCTGAAACGCTGGCCAAACCCAACCGTTGTAAAATGAGCGAGTTAGCGATTCCGTAAAAAAAAAAAAATTATATATGTAGGCAAAATTTTTATATAAATTTAAAAAAAAATGATTGCTGCAAATAAATCGCCCATCTGACATGGCCCTATCTACACGATTCGGGAATACGGAGGAGTGCGTCCGCCTGTCCGTCTGTATTTCTATATATATTATATTCATAGTATGTATACAGAGATATATTGTTGCCATATGTTTCACCGATAGCCCATTATGCTGTGACGCCGGGCTAATTATCGGACTCTCGGATACAGCGCTCGCTCTAAGCCCTTCGTGGCTTTTCCTCGGTCGCGGATCAGCGATCTCTAAACAGAATGATTAGCCGGAGTGATGGAGACATATAACGCGGGATTTCATACCGCAGATGTGGCAGCAGTAAAAAAAAAAATCGATGGATTTAAGGCCCAATCGGTAAAGCAGTCAGTCATGTCGGATTGGAGCGCCTGCGAAGGCGAGCACTCTGGGGTCTCGTTAGTCTGCGTCGCTTCCAGCGGCGGCCACTAGGTGGCACTTCAGGCTCGCCCATCCTCGCCCGCAGTGGAATTAATGCGCAGAATTGTTTATCAGTTGCAGTTATTCTTCAAGTGTTGTGAAAGGAGGTGGAGGAGAAGAGTAAATTAGCTATTTCAAGATGGATGGCAGCGAGGAGAGCTCTTAAATTAAAGTGCACCTGTCACCAACACTCCGCAGAAGTTGACATTTCAGGAAAATACATTTCAAAATGTTGGAGTAAAAAGAAGCTGCCTGTTCACCGGGAATGTTTTATTGGTCCTTTTATTTCATGAGATGAAATAAAAAGGTGACATTATTTATAGCAAATAATAGGCTGCATTTTAGTGATGTCATCGCTCTCTAGTGAATGGATAGGCTGCATTCTTAGTGATGTCACCGCTCTCTAGTGAATGGATAGGCTGCATTCTCAGTGATGTCACCGCTCTCTAGTGAATGGATAGGCTGCATTCTTAGTGATGTCACCACTCTCTAGTGAATGGATAGGCTGCATTCTCAGTGATGTCACCAGTCTCTAGTGAATGGATAGGCTGCATTCTCAGTGATGTCACCGCTCTCTAGTGAATGGATAGGCTGCATTCTTAGTGATGTCACCACTCTCTAGTGAATGGATAGGCTGCATTCTCAGTGATGTCACCAGTCTCTAGTGAATGGATAGGCTGCATTCTCAGTGATGTCACCAGTCTCTAGTGAATGGATAGGCTGCATTCTCAGTGATGTCACTGCTCTCTAGTGATTGGATAAGCTGCATTCTCGGTGATGTCATCGCTCTCTAGCAAATGGAATAGGCTGCATTCTCTTTGGTCCCTGGTGTAGGACAGTGTTGGGGGGATCGGGGTGAGGTATTATATGGTAGTACTGACCCTGGATTGCAGTGGATGTAATATATATAGAGATAGAACACTGACATCGCAGTGGGATGCAGCTCTGCACCTGACTCTTCATCATCAGAGGCAGTAATAATTATTCCGCTCATTAAATGTGACAAATGTTGATGCCTCCTGTTGGCCTCTTATGAGATACCCGGATAATTAGTTGTCTTTACACGTCACTAATTGGCACTAAAGCACTTTATTAAAGAGGACAGGCAGAGCCGGGGGGGTGCGGGGTGTGTGTGACATCTCTGTCTCCAGAACCTGGGAGAGAAGATCTGGGTACTCTGTACCCGCTGTGTGCCTCCATTTCCAATCCTTCCACCTCTCTTATTCTTTTCCTTTTTTGTATCTTTTTAGCATCTTCTGAAAATTATAATTTTCCTCTTCCCCTTTCCTTTACTTTTCTGGTCTGAATTTTTTTCTTTTTTCTCCCTCTGCTTCCCCCTCTTCCCCCTTCTCTCCCTCTCTGCCCCTCTCTGCCACTCCCTCCCCCTCTCTCTCTCGCCCCTCTCTCTTTCTACCTCTCCCTCTTCCCCCTCTCTCCTTCCTACTCTCTCTCTGCCTCTCCCTCCCCCTCCCTCTCTCTCCCCCCTCTCTGTCTCCCTCCCCCCTCCCTCTCTCTCCCCCCTCTCTGTCTCTCTCCCCCTCTCTCTCTCTCTCTCTGCCCCCTCTCCCTCTCTGTACCTCTTCCCCTTCTCTTTCTCAGTTCAGGCTGAAGACCCCCCAGAGATCATATGAGGGCACCTGGACGTCCAAACTGACAGGCTGGCAGAAGGCATGAAGTGATACTATTACTATGAAGGGGAAAGATGGCAGGCGCCATTCTTTCCTTTTTGTATCTTTTTAGCATCTTGTGAAAATTATAATTTTCCTCTTCCCCTTTCCTGGTCCAAATTTTTTTATTTTTTCTCCCTCTCTCTCCCCCCTCTCCCTCTTCCCCCTTCTCTCTCTCTCTCTCTGCCTCTCCCCCTCTCTCTCTCTCCCCCCCCTCTCTCTCTCTGCCTCTCTCTCCCCCTGCCTCTCTCTCTCCCTCTCTCTCTCTGCCTCTCTCTCTCTCTCTGCCTCTTCCCCCCTCTCCCCCTCTCTGCCTCCCCCCCTCTCCCCTCCCCTCTCCCCCTCTCTCTGCCTCTCCCTCTCTCCTCTCCCCCCTCCCTCTCTCTGCCTCTCCCTCTCTCCCCTCCCCTCTCCTCTCCCCCTCTCTGCCTCTCCCCCTCTCCCCTCCCCTTCTCTCTGCTCTCCATCTCTCCCCTCCCCCCTCCCTCTCTCTCCCTCTCCCCCCTCCCTCTCTTTGCCTCTCCCCCTCTCCCCTCCATCTCTCCCCTCCCCCCTCCCTCTCTCTGCCTCTCCCCCCTCCCTCTCTCTGCCTCTCCCCCCTCCCTCTCTCTGCCTCTCCCCCCTCCCTCTCTCTGCCTCTTCCCCTTCTTTCTCTCAGTTCAGGCTGAAGACCCCCCAGAGATCATATGAGGGCACCTGGACGTCCAAACTGACAGGCTGGCAGAAGGCATGGAGTGTGTATTACTATGAAGGGGAAAGATGGCAGGCGCCATTGCTGCTGCTTATCCTGGGGGGGGGGGGGAGGGTATAGGGGGAACATACTGATGGGAAGAGGTGCTCTGCCCTTCCTCATCCGCTTACACCAGACAGCAGCCGGATGAGCGACTCCTATTACCAGTCTGCCCTAAAATGTCAAATATCGAGTCTTTACTCTTTCTGCCAACACTGCTCTTCTTTTTCCCCTAAATGTCCAATTATAACAAAATTGTCCTGTACAAATGTCTCAGCATTCATACAGACATTACAAATACTCCCCATGATGTATTCAGTATGTCTATTTCCTGTGATTGTCGGCTCCATCTAGTGTCCATTTTGGGGTATTTTCCTGAAATGCCTCAACCCAAAAAAAATACCACATTTTGGCCACTAGATGGAGCTGTCGATCATAGGAAATACACATACCCTGTTTCCCCGAAAATAAGACCTAGCGTGATTATCAGTGATGGCTGCAATATAGGCCCTAACCCCCCAAATAAGCCCTACCCTGTTTCCCAGAAAATAAGCTCTACCTGAAAATAAGACCTACAAGGACTTTAACTAGGGCTTATTTGGGGGGTAGGGCTTATATTGCAGCCATCACCGACAATCACGCTAGGTCTTATTTTCGGGGAAACAGGGTATTAGACACATTACAGGGATTATTTGCTATGGCTGTGTGAATGCCGAGGCACTTGCACAGCAATTATTATTTTTTTAAATAAATTGATTCATTAAAGTGGATCTTTCAGTAGCTTTCAGTCCATGAATAATTCCTGACGTGCCATGATATGCAGCAATTGTATCATTTTTCAGAAAAACTTCAGTCAGTGACTTTGCCTTGGCTGAGATGATATTATCAGTCTGCTGCAGGCAGGAGGATCCGGCGTCTCAGTCCAGGAAGGAGATGGTGACCCTGGATGATGCCTGAACAAAGATGGTGTCTTCCTTCTAGACGGGGAGAACTGTGATCTGTGCGAGAGGAAATAAACACCTGGAAGTAAGAAAAAAAAATATATCTTACACTAGAGCCACTTTAACTGATACGGTGAACCACGCTGACCCCGCGGCATTGTAGCCTGTCACGTATTGGATCAAGAAAACGCTATTTCACATGAACGCAGCCCATTCCCCCCATATGGCAGGTGACTCCGCATTCCCATTTATTCGCTCTCCGTATAAGTAAAAGGTTAATTTCATGTGAAAACGGCGGGGTTTATTCTGCAGCCTCCTGACTCCGCCTCTGGAATATTAATAAAGCCGAAGCGGAGATTAATTGCATAATAATGATGTTTTCAGAGCGGCTTCTCCTCGTCCGATAAGACGCCAGGCGAAACGCTCCTTGCGCTCCTCACCGTCACTTATCATAGCGGTCAGACGAATAATCGCTCCTCAGATTACACCACTCCCCCGGTGTCACCACGGAAATAATTTTTTTTTACATTTTTAATCCAAATCATTTAAGTTTGTCGTGAGAAAATTCCAAATACAAAGTAACTAAAAATAGAGTAAAGAAGAGACGATACATTGTATCACGATTAGTCTATTAATAATTCCACCAATGTCCAGATCTCCCTCCCCCCCCCCCCCCATTATGGCGGTCATAGTCTAACCCCACCCCTACTTCTATCTATGTGCTGAGACATTAGAGTGTAAATATGTTTTATTAAAAAATCATACAAACATACAGCTCATAAATAAAAACATATTTACACAAAAATAAACAACAACTAAACAAAAACAAGCGTGCTTACATCAGCAAGTAAAGAAAACCGTTTCCTGACAAGATTACATATTAAGAAACATATTTTAATGACAACAAAAAAGAGACTACAAACCCCGAACATCAACTTAAACACAATCCAAGCTAAGAAACATTTTGAGATTTAATCGGCATCAGGATGTGATTCCAAAACCCACCCATCATTCACCCCGACTTCCACATCATTCACCTTGCATTCTGCACCAGCCACCCTCATTCCCTTCCCACCTCCCCCTCCACCATCATCCAATCCATCCCTCACTCCACCACTCTGTGTCCGCCGACCTCCAGCCACACTTCTGCCACGCAGAGGAGGAGGGGTTGGCACCACCATACATGCTAGTCCAGCACCCTCCACTGCCTTCACTACACTAGGAGAAACAATAGGTGCAGACACAGACTTGACAACCACACTTTCTGACACTGGGGAACCACAGACTGGGGGGACACTGGCACCACAGACTGGGGGGGCACTGGCACCACAGACTGGGGGGACACTGGCACCACAGACTGGGGGGGCACTGGCACCACAGACTGGGGGGACACTGGCACCACAGACTGGGGGGACACTGACACCACAGACGGCTTCACAGACACAGATTCTGACGGGACAGAGACACTAGGATCCCCTGGTACAACCTCTGCCAACCCAGACTCTTCTCTAGCCAGACGGAAGAATTCCTCCGCCAGCTCTGGCATATTGTGCAAAGCCTCAGGGCACCAGCTATAAGGGTGACCAACTTTATCACAGGTTACATTTAATGATGTTACAGTCTCTGGCCAGATGCCCCAGTTCCTGACACAAAGAGCACTTCTGTTCTCGACATTTAGAGGAGAAATGTCCCTTGACTCCACATTTATGGCACAGCTTAGGTTGACCAGGGTAGACGACAGTAATCCTATCTCTACCAATAAAGGCAGAGGAGGGAAAATGCTGGACCACATTCCCACACATACTCAACCTCTGACACCGACCACCCACCCGTCCAGATTCCTCTATCATCTACAATCTTTTTTAGGGGACACAACGTTTCACCAAACCTCCTCAACCAGACCCATAAATCCTCGGGGGGTATAGATTCATTCCTAGTCAGGATAGTCACATTCTTAATCAAGCGCTGACGTGAGACAACTTTGGGGACAAGCCCCTTCCAGTCCGGCTGGTCCCTATATACATGCTCAAACCGCTCCCAAAACAGATCCAGCGACTCTGGACGCACAAATTATAAATTGTATTCATAGGAACCAGCCGGACTGATAAGTGCATAAATATCCTCCGCCTTAAATCCCATGGCTAGGATCTTATCCACAACCTCCCTAATGATAGGTGGAATATCTTCTCCCTCCCACCTGGGCTGTACCACATTCATGCGTTTAATGGAAGAAGGTGCGTTAGGTGAAAATCGCACAACAGGCTCCCTTCCACCAGCAGCAGCATGACTTTGTCCCGACACAGCCTTAGCATAGTTCATAACTGGGACAGATGACACATTAACTGGCTGCATAGGAATCTCTGAAATCTGGTTTGTCATGTGACATTCCTGCTCTGCATTTTCAATGTTCATGCGACATTCCTGCTCTGCACTGTTAATGTCCATGTGGGACTCCTCACAGTCAGCAGAAACTTCTCTGTCTGGATACATGCCTGCATTCCCATGATCTTCATGTGATGGTTTGGTGCCACTCAAGGGAGATTCCATTTCTGTAATGGTCTGCAGCAATCCGCCATTTTACTCAACCTCCTCCTGACATGACCCAGGCTGCTGGAGAGAGAGGGGGCAGATACTGACTCGGGTGCAACAGATCCTGAGACAGGGGTAGTACTGGGGCCACCATGTGAAGCCACTTCCTTACCACCCATCCATACTGGTGCCGTTGCTGTGGCATCCACCCTCTGGCTGGTACTAGCACAGGCACTCTCCTTCATCTGTTGGAATCTCTCCTCATTCTCACACTTTTCTCTGAACACACCGCTGCTCTCCTTCAGAGAGGCGACCAAGTTCTCCTGCTTTTTCAATGCCTCCTCCAGAGACATCAGCTTGGATACTTCATACTTGGATACCCTCATACTGTTTCCATACTTACTATGCAGGGATTTATTTTTCCTGAGATCTTCTTTCATGACAGCAAGTTTCTGTTCCTCCTTAGCATGCGGCGAAGTCTGTTCACCACTTTATCCTGGAAGACTGGTAAGGACTCCTCTTGCATAGGAACAGGCCCAGGATCCTTTGCAGCTTGAGCACATGGAGTAGGCCTCAGTGCCTCTGGAGAGCCTCCACCTTCGTCTTCCCCAACATGGTCCATGCTTGCCTGGGAAAAGCTTTCATGAGAGGCCCCAGGCTTTGCTGCTTCTCTCAGCTGAGATCACAGGAGAGTGAGCCAACAGCACCCTGCAGAACAGCACCACCTGGTGGAGAAGCTCCTCTGGTGCAGAGACTAATGGGACTGGCTCAGTGATCTCTGTACAGCGCTGCGGTATATGTCAGAGCTATTGAATTGTATATTAATAGTGTGTGACTGTGGGTGGATATTAGAGTGTAAGCTCCTCTGGTACAGAGACTGATGTGACTGGCTCAATCTGCTTTGTACAGCGCCGTGGAATATGTCAGAGCAATAGAAATACAGATAAAAAATTCAGAATGATCAAATAAAAGTGATTCTATTGGGCAGCCGGTGATTT
This sequence comes from Lithobates clamitans, assembly GCA_037952925.1. Lineage (NCBI taxonomy): Eukaryota > Metazoa > Chordata > Amphibia > Anura > Ranidae > Lithobates > Lithobates clamitans. The sequence goes on along the minus strand of JBBGZY010003370.1, from coordinate 141,170 downwards.
TGGAGAACGGGGACATTGCGGTGAAATTGGCGGATGTCCCCAGAAATTAGGGAGCGTTGGTGACTGAGCTAATAACGGGGCTGATCTATTATAGCGCCCCCCTGCGTCCTTCTCCTGCCCGGCGCGCCATTACTGGAGTATTAAGCGTGGCCCCTCTGCCCTCCTAATTAAAGACTAGAGTTGCGGTGTCCATCGGCGCGCTGCGTCCCGCTGCGATGAGAGCGGTTACATCTCCAGCGCCGGATTCCTGGCGGAAACCTCCGATGAGAGGAATAATTATCCCGCCGGTCACCGTCCTGAGAATAATAAGAATTTCTCGCCCGCCGCTATCTGCCGCCGCGCTCATCTCTTTGTTTGATCACTTCTCTTCTTTTAAATGAATCCGCGTCCGATTCCCGCTTGTTATACATTACAAATGAACGCGGCGTCCACCTGACCGCAGACAAGTGACATCTCAGCCGATGAAGTCAGGAAATTCGATTTGCCGCAAAGCCCTGGCAGGCGAGAGGACAGAGATTTTTATTTTTTTATTAAAGAAGAAGAATGGCAATCAGTGAAAAAAAAATAACTGTCATGTGGAGCTCCTCTCACCTTGCTACAAAGTTACAATGTACAGTCTGATCACTGGGGGAGGGGAGGCTGAGGAAATGCCTCCTCCTCCTCCTTCTACAAAGTTACAATGTACAGTCTGATCACTGGGGGAGGGAAGACTCAGGAAATGCCTCCTCCTCCTTTTACAAAGTTAAAATGTACAGTCTGATCACTGGGGGGAGGGGAGACTGGGGAAATGCTTCTTCCTGCCTGCAGTAGACTGATGACATCATCTCAGCCTAGGCAAAGTCACTGACTGGAGCCCAGGGACAGCTGGCGGAGCTTTTATATAAAACGATCCTGTCGCTGTATTTTGTGTCAGGCTCCATTCACACCTGAGCGTTTCTGTGCGCATTCACGAAACGTACTCGAAACGCGTTTCACACTTAACATTTGTTGTTAATGGCAACCCAAACATGGCAAGCAGACACAAGTTTTTTGCTCACGTTACAACGTTAGACAAATGCGCAGTTAAAAAAGAATGCACCGAGCTTTACACCCAAAAAAAGGTACATGAGCTTCTCATGCTATGAGGAAGGCTTCGGCCGAAACGCGTTGGACCTTAAGATGTAGCACTGCTGTTGGTGTCCAATAAAGATTTATAAGAAAAAGCAATCATGTTGCCGGCATTTCTTGCTAACATGAGCTTCTTTGGTGCGTTTGTCGTGTGTAGAGCAGCCCGTTGGAATGAATGGGCTGTCTTGGGCCTATAGGGCGAAAATGCGCAAAAAAAAAAAAAAGTGTCCATTCACGAAACACTAATTGTGAACCTAGCCTAGGGCTCATTCCCACATTCCCGGGGGTGGTCAAAGAACATGCCAAATTGTGCCCCCCCCTCCAAGAGGTATGATTATATGTCAGCAAAAATCCCCCCCCCCCCCAAAAAAATCTATTATTTATCTGCATACTCCCCCCTAAGCATTCCCCCTTTCCTCCCAGTACAAATCCACCCCCCTGCTGAAATCCCCCTCCCAGCACAAATATTTGCCACCCCTCCCAGCTTAAATCCTCTCTCTCCCCAGATGCCCCCAGCACAAATCCCACTCCCAATCCCCCCCCTTCTAGCACAAATACCCCCCCCCAATCATGCCTACTAGCATAAAACTCCCCCTCCACCATTATACCACAAACCCCCCAAATCCCCCCTCCTAGCACAAATACCCCCCCCCCAATCATGCCTACTAGCATAAATCCCCCCACTATTATACCACAAACCCCCCAAATCCCCCCTCCTAGCACAAATACCCCCCCTGCCCCAATCATGCCTACTAGCATAAATCCCCCCACTATTATACCACAAACCCCCCAAATCCCCCCTCCTAGCACAAATACCCGTCCTGCCCCAATCATGCCTAGTAGCATAAATCTCCCCCACTATTATACCACAAACCCCCCAAATCCCCTCTCCTAGCACTAGCACAAAATATTTGCCACCCCTCCCAGCCTAAATCCTCTCTCTCCCCAGATGCCCCCAGCACAAATCCGCCCCCCCCTCCCAAATAAAAAATCCTCTACCCTTCAAATTTCCCCTCCAAGCACAAATCCTCTTCCCACTCCCCCTACACTCCAAATTCCCCCTCCTAGCACAACTACCCCCCCCCCCAATCATGCCTACTAGCATAAAACTCCCCCCGACCATTATACCACAAACCCCCCAAATCCCCCTCCTAGCACAAATCCCCCCCCCCCAATCATGCCTACTAGCATAAAACTCCCCCCCACACCATTATACCACAAACCCCCCAAATCCCCCTCCTAGCACAAATACCCCCCCACCCCAATCATGCCTACTAGCATAAAACTCCCCCCCCCCCACACCATTATACCACAAACCCCCCAAATCCCCCCTCCTAGCACAAATACCCCCCCTGCCCCAATCATGCCTACTAGCATAAATCCCCCCCACTATTATACCACAAACCCCCCAAATCCCCTCTCCCAGCACAAATATTTGCCACCCCTCCCAGCTTAAATCCTCTCCCTCCCCAGATGCCCCCAGCACAAATCCGCCCCCCCCCCCCCCAAATAAAAATCCTCTACCCTTCAAATTTCCCCTCCAAGCACAAATCCTCTTCCCACTCCCCCTACACTCCAAATTACCCCTCCTAGCACAAATACCCCCCCCCCCCCAATCATGCCTACTAGCATAAAACTCCCCCCCCCCCCGACCATTATACCACAAACCCCCAAATCCCCCTCCTAGCACAAATCCCCCCCCAATCATGCCTACTAGCATAAAACTCCCCCCCACACCATTATACCACAAACCCCCCAAATCCCCCTCCTAGCACAAATACCCCCCCACCCCAATCATGCCTACTAGCATAAAACTCCCCCCCCACACCATTATACCACAAACCCCCCAAATCCCCCCTCCTAGCACAAATACCCCCCCTGCCCCAATCATGCCTACTAGCATAAATCCCCCCCACTATTATACCACAAACCCCCCAAATCCCCTCTCCCAGCACAAATATTTGCCACCCCTCCCAGCTTAGATCCTCTCTCTCCCCAGATGCCCCCAGCACAAATCCGCCCCCCCCAATAAAAATTCTCTACCCTTCAAATTTCCCCTATAAGCACAAATCCTCTTCCCACTCCCCCACACTCCAAATTCCCCCTCCTAGCACAAATACCCCCCCCCCCCATCATGCCTACTAGCATAAAACTCCCCCCCACCATTATACTACAAACCCCCCAAATCCCCCCTCCTAGCACAAATCCTCTACACCCATCCCCCTCTCAACACAAATCCCCCCAAATCACCACTCCTAGCACTCCTTCTCAAATAAATTTCCCACCCTAGAGCGATTTTAACCCCCTAACTTCCCCCTCCCAACACAACCTTCCTTCCCCCAATCTCCTCGTGGTGCCCCCCCCACCTGACATGATACCACAGTGCCAAGGGCAGCCTGCCCACCCTTTGTCCCGGTCCCGCATGTGAGAATGGAGCCCTAAGAGACACCCATAGAGATAGCCGGACGCGGCGGGGGCCATCATGGCGCGGTGCGCTCATCAGTCTATTTGATACAACAGAACACATAATAATACGGAGGAGAGAAAAAGTTCTTCTACAGCCCAGCCAATCAGATTTCCCTATTTTACCGCTGTGGGCGGTGCCCGGGGGGTTCGGTGTTTTCTTTCCTATCGAAAAGGGCTGCTTCTTAATGAGCGGCCATCAGACCTCTCGCCCTCGAAAGCACTCCGGCGATTTTCTCGTCAGTACTAAATTGTTTCCCGTCCGATCGGTTAAGCGGCGCCGGTATCGGTATCCGTGGCTGAACTAAAAGGATTAAAGAAGAAAAAAAAAAAAAGTGCAACAGAACTCTGGGGGGAAAGTTCCACTTAATTCTCCCATTTAATTCTATCGCATCGACGGCGCTGCCAGCCAGCGAGGGCGTTCGCCGTAAATCCCATTGCTTGGTTTTTTTGTTCCCGCGCGTTAATTGCTTCCACGCTGTGCGGCGGAGCTGAAGACTTGCCGACAGAACAGGAAGGGAGGAAACAGGCCGTTCTCGGGTCCAGGCTGCTCACTTCACCACCGCGTGACGGAATGGCGGCATTTTATTCTGGAGGACGGCTCAAAAAACATTTTTTTTTTTTGCACCTCCACTGCCCTGCATGTTATCTGCTTTTATTTTACCCTCCCTGATTCCTCCCGCCCCACCTCATCAACATGCTAATAACATTTTTTTTTTTTTTAAATCGCTGTTTTCATTACATTATTACCTTAATTTATCCCAGTGATGTCATCACTGGGTCTCCGTGCTTCTCTATGAAATACAGGCAGATCATGGTGGGTGGGAGGGGCCTGTACATAGCTTTCTAAAAACATCACAGCCCCCGACCTCAGTACTCCGATGAAGAGCCCTCGGCCCTGATGCAAGCGGTGGGAGGAGTTATGCAAATTTTGAAAGGCCTTGATGGGAGGTTGTCTGTGGAAATGGGTGGTCCTAGACAGGATGTTGGGGTTTTTTTTGTTTTTTTTTTTGCACAGGTAACGCCCACATGTGATGCTGAGCCTCCATGATTGACAGAACTAAAATCTAGTGAATGAAAGGGGCGGGGCCAGAGACAGGCTGGCGAGGAAAGGGTAGGGTTGTCACCTTTTCTTCAAGTCAAAACCGAACTCTTTAGTGGTGCACAGCGATTATTAATATTATTTTTTTTATAGTATAAACTATACATAAACTTTCCAATTAAATAACATTTCTAATCATATGACATTAATAACAAGAGGTCCCCTTTACATCAGAGTCCACAGAGTCCCCCTTTACATCAGAGTCCACAGAGTTCCCTTTTACATCTGAACTCGCAGAGTTCCCATTCACTGTAAGGGACTCTGATGTAAGGGAGAACTCTGGGGACTCTGACATAAGGGATGCTCTGGGAACCCTGATTTAAGGGGGAACACTGTGGAGAGGACTCTGATGTAAGGGGGAACACTGTGGCCTCTGGTGTAAAGGGGAACTCTGATGTAAGGGGTGCTCTGAGAACCCTGATTTACCTTAGTGTACTCACTCAGAGGCAGGAGAGAGAAGGGGGGAGACTTCAGTCACAGACAGGGATGGATGGTGAGCTCACTCACCCCTTGGCAGTCAGCACCTCTCATCCAGATGTATCTGAGGCCGCTGGACTTCCAATTTCTGGCCCCCACTTTCCTTTTCTGAGGCACAGCGCCGGTGAGTGGAGTGTGGGCAGACACAGGGGGGTGTGGGGGGGGGGGGTGCAGAACAAGCCCTCTCTCCTCTCCTCTCCCATCTGTGTGTGTATGGGGGGGGGGGATTGTTAGTGTTGGCTGGGGGCAGTGTGAGAGTATAACAGACACTCTCAGCTCAGACAACTGCAGCCAGAAGCCCTGCTGGGAAGCCATAGTCCAGTCTGAATAATGTGTCCGGGTTTCAGGCAGTCTGAAACCCAGACGCATGATTTTAAACCCGAACTGTCCCGGTGAATCCTGGACAGCTGGCAATCCTAGGAAAGGGCTAGATGATGTTGGACGTCCTCCAGCCAGGAAATGAGGCGGGGCTCTAACTGACTTTCTGAAGATTCTAATGTATATTGTAAGAAGCTCACAGTGTGCAGTGAAATCAGAGTAAGCCGTTTACAAAACTGAAGGTGAAAGTCGAGTTCTATAAGGACAATTTAAACAAAGATAATCTGTGGTCATAGGACTATAAAATGTATCCATCACTGTATTATGAAGGATTGCAGAGATTATTGTCGACCCTGTACTTCCTGTGACCCTGACCTGTACTTCCTGTGACCCTGACCTGTACTTCCTGTGACCCTGATCTGTACCCCCTGTGACCCTGATCTGTACCCCCTGTGACCCTGACCTGTACTTCCTGTGACCCTGATCTGTACCCCCTGTGACCCTGATCTGTACCCCCTGTGACCCTGATCTGTACCCCCTGTGACCCTGATCTGTACCCCCTGTGACCCTGATCTGTACCCCCTGTGACCCTGATCTGTACCCCCTTGTGACCCTGACCTGTACCCCCTGTAAAACTGACCCTGTACCCCCTGTACCCCCTGTGGCACTGATCCTGTACACCCTGTGAACTGACCCCATACCCCCTGTGACACTCCTCCCACTGACACCAATGATTGGACACTATTCCTCCCACTGACACCAATGATGGGACACTATTCCTCCCACTGACACCAATGATGGGGCACTATTCCTCCCACTGACACCAATGATTGGACACTATTCCTCCCACTGACACCAATGATGGGACACTATTCCTCCCACTGACACCAATGATGGGACACTATTCCTCCCACTGACACCAATGATGGGACACTATTCCTCCCACTGACACCAATGATGGGACACTATTCCTCCCACTGACACCAATGATGGGGCACTATTGATCTTTTATTGAAAAGAATCAAGCAACCAATTTTATACAAAAGTAAAAAACAAAACCATAGTACAAAACTTCAACAGAAATCCAAGGAATACACATCCATGTTCAGAATATATACAATATATACATAATCCACTACCAAAATTATTTACATAAAGCAGCAGAGAGGGCCTAAGAGGCACAACCCATCACCTATGTACGCAGCCATTTATCAAAAATTAATCCAAAAAATAATAATCTAGGGTGATAAGAGACAGACAGCCACACCCGGGAAAGAGACTCCTGGCAGTCAGGGAGGCTTGAAACCCCTCCACGCCTTCAACCAAGCCCCCTGACTCCGCTTGTCTCTCTCAAGCACCCGAATCTTCTCCACCTCATGCAGAATGTCATACACCACCACCTGAACAGGAAGGATTTTACGCCGAATGCTGACCTGACACCGTGCGTTCCAAGTGAAATAACGGACTACTAGGCTAACTAGAAAAAGTGTATCTAAACAAAAAACCCCACCAGTATTGAATGCTCCATACACCCACTCAGCATAACCCAGCCTGGAGAGGAAAGGGACACCGAGGGCCCGCCCCACCTGTTTGTACACCTCTATGTTAAAAGGGCAATGAAGCAGAAAATGGTCCATAGTCTCCTCCTCACCTGCACACTCCTCCCGAGGACAGCTACGATCCACCCCACTGCGGAATTTCAAATTGCCCCTAACATAGAGCCTCCCATGGAAGCACATCCAGGCCAGATCCCTGAATTTAGGAGGTACTCTGTCCAAATTAATAAGTCTTAACCCTGCCCTCAAAACTGGGCCTGGGCAATCCCTTAAGGCCAGTGGGTCATGAAAGACTTCGCTCAAGACTCGACTCATAAGGACTTTCCTCGGAACCGATCTGAGATCTTCAGCCGACAATCGCCACTGCCGTAGTAACTTCAGGCACGGAGCGACATAGGCTGGTAGCTGACCACGATGACCCCTGAGATTCTTCACTTGGCCACCTTCTTCCCAAAGTCGCAGAAAAGGCCTAAACCAAGATCTAAAAATGCCTGCCCATCCAGGAGGTTCCACTGCAAGCATATTACCAATATTAAACTTGAGAAAAAGCAGTGAAAAGAAAAGAACTGGGTTGACCATACCTAAGCCACCCTCCCTCCTGGATAGATAGGTGACATTCCTCTTGATGGGGTTCAGTCTGTTCCCCCACAACATCTGGAAGAACACACTACTGACCCTAGCATAGAGCGACACTGGCAAGATGCAGACAAAGCTGACATACAAAAAGATCGGAATCAGGTAAGTCTTAATCAGATCAACCCTTTCCCTCATAGATAACTTCCATTTCTTCCAGCTGACCACCTTAGTATTGGCAATTTCCAGTCTGCCTTCCCAGTTTTTGAGGCCATAATCGCCGGGTCCAAATTCAATGCCTAGAATCTTAATTCTTTCCTGGGGCACTGGAAAGGTGTCCGGGAGATCAAAACCCTCACCTTCCTTTCCCATCCAGAAGACTTCACTCTTTTCCTGATTGATCTTGGAGCCTGATGCTTCAGAATACCGTGATGTCAGAGAGACCACCTCCTCTGCTTCATCCGCCCCGGTGACAATCACCGACACATCGTCCGCATAGGCAACAACCCTCAAAGGCGGCTCACCCGGGAGACCCACTGGTACCCCACACAACATGCCGCTCTCTAGCCTCCTGATGAAAGGGTCGATTGCAAACACATAGAGCAGGGGACTCAGGGGGCAACCTTGACGCACTCCAGAGCCAACCTCAAAGGACTGCCCAACCCAACCATTAACAAGAGGAAAGCTTTCTGCCCCCTTATACAAGACTTTTAACCAATCGACAAAACCACCCGGCAGACCGTACTTACTAAGGAGCAACCACAGGTACTCATGGTTGACACGATCAAAAGCCTTTGCCTGATCCAATGTCAGCAAATACTTTCCCCAGCCTGCAGCCCTGCACCGCTCCAAGGCCTCCCGGACAGCTAAAACCGCTGTGAAGGTGCACCTACCCTGGACCGAACAGTGCTGATGGCGAGAAAGCAAAGACTCTGCTACTGACGATAGGCGCCAGAAAAATATCTTTGCCAGTATCTTTCTATCGACATTAAGAAGGCTGATGGGGCGCCAATTCTCAATCATCGAAGGATCTTTACCCTTTGAAAGAAGAATCACAGCCGAGTGCCTCATGGAAGGGGGAAGTACCCCCCCAGCAAGGCAACTGTTAAAAACCTCTACCAAATGTGGGGCCAGAATAGACTTAAAGGCTTTGTAAAACTCAGCCGTCAAGCCATCCGGTCCAGGTGACTTTTTGATGGCAAGTTGTTCAATTGCCCTCATCACCTCTTCAACTGTGATCTCCTCTGTCAAATTCATCAATGGGACATCTTCATCATTTAGACCTGGAGTAGAGTCCAAAAAGCCTTCCATCTTGTCACGGTCAAGCTCTTTCCTCCCAAGAAGGTCAGCATAAAAGGACCTCACGACCTCCAGAATCCCTGACCTGGACTTTGTCAAGGAACCTGTACTGTCTTTAAGGCCAACGACCGTTTTAACAGCTACACCTTGTTTGCAGTTCTGGTAAGGGTCAGGCGAGTGGTACTTCCCATAGTCCCTCTCCAGAACCAAAGAGGCATGCCGGTCATATTGACACTTCCTGAGAAGGAGTTTCACTTCGGAGATTTCCCCAGGATCTCCTCCTCTCGAGACAAGAATATCCAGCTTCCTCCGTAAACGTTGGTAGGTCATGTATTTATTAAACTGCTTTCTATTGGCTAGGCCCCTGAAGAATCCAGCGATCCTCTTTTTGGTCAGCTCCCACCACTCAGCCTTGCTGCTACAAAAGTCCAGGATGGTCACCTGTGCCTGAAAGAATTCCTCAAAGGATTGTCTAACATGTTCTTCCTTGAGTAGAGTCGAATTCAATCTCCAGATGCCCTTACCCCTCTGAGGGGCGTCTGAAGCATTCAGGACCACAGATAGCATACAGTGATCAGAGAACTCCACTGCCTGCACCACTGGGGGTGAGAAAGCAGAGGTCTCCTTCAAAAAAAACCTATCTATTCTACTCTGACTATTACCTCGATGAAAGGTGAACCCAGTGTCATCCGGGAGGTGCTTAATGTGCACATCCACAAGACCAGCATCCCTAACCATACTATTTAAAAAAACGCTATCATATCCCAGCCTGTCCTTGAAGTCCTTCCTGTCCTTGGGCCTAGTTACTGTATTAAAGTCACCTCCAAAGACCACTTGCCGGGATGTAAAAAGAAATGGCTTGATCCTTGTAAAAAGGCATTTCCTGTCCCACTTTGTGTGCGGCCCATAGACATTAATTAGGCGCAGGTCCTGCCCTCCCACAAGGACGTCTAAGACCATACATCTCCCAATCTCCACCTCAATAACCCGCCGGATAGTTACCATGCCGGTTTTAAACAACACCGCCACACCGCCGTAAGGCTCGGCCGCAAGAGACCAGTAAGATGGACCATACCTCCACTCTCTCTTGGCCATATGAATATCTGCCAAGGAGGTGAGCCTAGTCTCTTGCAAAAATAAAATTTCAGCATCTAATTGGCTGAACAAAAAGAAGGCCATAGAACGAGCTCTTACTGACTTAATGCTGGCGACATTTATTGTCACCACTTTTAACGGAGGGGGAACCGCCATTTGGGTTATTGGGTGGATTGCTTCTTAGCTCCCCTCTGCTGCTCATCACCAGAAGCCTCTCTCTTTCTTGAGGCCGCCTCAAACTCCATCTCAGAATCAGAACTTCTCTCCGAAGAAGCTCCAGATGAGGAAATCTCCCACTTAGAGGACCTATAACGGTTGGAGACAGGCACTGGAGCCTGTTCCGTCCTCACCACCTGCTTCTTCCGCTTCCCAACCTTCCTTCTCTCCTCCAGGTACTGCAGGTCAGCTTCAGAGATGCCCTTATCTCCTGTTTTTTTCTTTGAAGTCTTTACAGAAGACTCCTTTAGAGGGGCAGAAGCGACCTTTTTAATACCCACTACCACTCCTGGTGGGGGGGTTGCTCCCTTTGAATCTGACTTAGGAGGGGTAGACTCCTGGGGGGTAACTGACTCGGGGGGCACAGACTTGGAAGGTTCTGACACATGAGGAGAGGGTACAGTAGGCTGGGGGGACACAGAGACAGATACAGAAGGAATACTTACAGACACAGGAGGGGTGGCCACAGGAACTGGGGAGGGACCCTGAGCAGGACCAGGGGAGTCAGTCACCGCAGAGGAGGATGGTACACCAGGGGCATCACCCTCCATCCTGTCCAGCCTTGACAAGTCATCTAGTACCTCCTTCTCCATATTGTGCCAGGCTTCAGGACATCTGCTGTAGGGGTGGCCAAGGCGCAGGCACAGGTTACACCTGATCATCTCAGTGCAGTCCTTAGCCATATAACCCTGACCCCGACACACTGAACATATCAAGGCTGAACAGGAAGAGCTCAAATGCCCCTTTTCTCCACAGCGGTGACACAGCTTCGGCTGACCAGGGTAGAAAATAGTCATCCTATCCCTCCCTATAAAAGCTGAGGAGGGCAGGTGACGGACAACATTCCCATCCCTGGCCAACCTGACTGTAACCGACCAACCCCCAGTCCAGATGTTACGTTCATCAAGGATTTTGCTGGGCTTAGTCAAAACCTCACCATAGTTCCTTAACCAGACCTCTAGGTCCCGAGCAGGAACACTCTCATTGGTGAGTATGATGGTTATCTTTTTCACCGTTGACCTTTGCGAAACCGCAACTGGGGCCAGACCTTCCCATTCAGGTCTTGACCTGCACCGAGCCTCATATCGCTCCCAGAACAGGTCAAGACCCTCCGGCCTGGTGAAACTAACTGTATAATCCCGTGTCCCAGCAACATGTATTAGAGCATACAGGTCATTTGCCCCAAAACCCATCTCCAAAATCAAATCCACCACTGCACGCCGTGCTGGAGGAATTGCACCACCTTCCCATTTGAGAATTACCACATTTCTTCTCGGACCCCCAGCAGAAGCCAGAGACCCAAGACCAGATCCCGGGGTGCCCAAAGTGGTAGGCTGCAGGGGGAAACCCCGCTTGGGGGCGGAGCCACCAGGAGCAGAGCGTACCACCTGAGCAAACGTGGGTTTATCAGGGCCAAGGCCCCACACTGAAGTCACAGTAGTCTGTTCATTATTATTATTTGCTTGGACTGAGCTGGGACGATTGTCCATCACACTTGTACAATTGCTGTCAGTCACACACACGTTCAATTTCCCATCAGGAATAGTCACAGTTGCTGCAATACCAGCTGTCTCCTGATGCTGCACTGTAGAGTCTCCAGCAGCTGTGGGGCAAACATCTTTAGACTCAGCCAAAGGAGAGTTAATAGGCTCTGCTGACACCGGTAGTTCCTTTTCAGAAATGTCATTTTTTAAATGCAGCTCTTGCTGCGCTGCAGCATTAGAAGGTACAACATTGCTACACATAGCATTAGAAACTTGAGTGTCACTGGGCACACTTTCTACATTGCTCATGGTGTTAGATGACACAAAAACAGATTCATCCCCTGCTTGGGGCTTGACATTATCAGGCACATTATCAGTTATGTCCTCATCACCAAACGCCAGCTGATCCCCCCGCACAGGAGACTCCATTACCTGGATGGCCCTGAGCATGCCTCCTGAGTCCTGGGAAGGCATGGGGCTGCTTACCTCTCCCTGAGGGGGCAGGGGGTCAGAACTGGGGGTCTCCTCCTCCACCTCCATCTTTGTCATCCTCGCAAACCTTTTATCATTGTAAAACTTTTCCTTAAATGGCCCATCTCTTCCTTCCATGATGGACACAATGGTCTCCTGATGTTCAACCCGGACCTTGGCCAGTTGGATCTCTGGATCCATGGACCCTCGTTTCTGGCTATGTAAGCCCTCACGCTGCCTTCTCAGGCGCTTCAGCTCCGCTCTCAGTTTATAGAGCTTGTCTCTTTCTCTATTCAGGGCTTTAATCCCGGCCACCACTCGCTCCTGAATTGCCTCTGAGCCTTCATCCTTACCAGGGGCAGAAAGATCACAAGCCATGGTTTGTACAGAGGAAGGCATGTCACCTGATGGCCCAGGAGATGGCTGGGAGCTTCCAGCAGGAGAGGCCCTGCTGGCCTCCATGGCTTCCCCAGAAAGGGGCCAGGAGAGCTGGGATAAAGTTCCTCACCACTCCCCTCTCACACGGATCTGCAGCAGCTCCAGACAGACAGCCTCCTCCTGACACACCTGTGCTCCAATGATGGGTGGGACACTATTCCTCCCACTGACACCAATGATGGGACACTATTCCTCCCACTGACACCGATGATGAGGCACTATTCCTCCCCACTGACAAGAATGATGGGACACTATTCCTCCCACTGATACCAATGATGGGACACTATTCCTCCCGACCGACACCAATGATGGGACACTATTGATCTTTTATTAATAGAATCAAGCAACCAATTTTATACAAAAGTAAAAAACAAAACCATAGTACAAAACTTCAACAGAAATCCAAGGAATACACATCCATGTTCAGAATATATACAATATATACATAATCCACTACCAAAATTATTTACATAAAGCAGCAGAGAGGGCCTAAGAGGCACAACCCATCACCTATGTATGCAGCCATTTATCAAAAATTAATCCAAAAAAATAATAATCTAGGGTGATAAGAGACAGACAGCCACACCCGGGAAAGAGACTCCTGGCAGTCAGGGAGGCTTGAAACCCCTCCACGCCTTCAACCAAGCCCCCTGACTCCGCTTGTCCCTCTCGAGCACCCGAATCTTCTCCACCTCATGCAGAATGTCATACACCACCACCCGAACAGGAAGGATTTTACGCCGAATGCAGACCTGACACCGTGCGTTCCAAGTGAAATAACGGACTACTAGGCTAACTAGAAAAAGTGTATCTAAACAAAAAACCCCACCAGTATTGAATGCTCCGTACACCCACTCAGCATAACCCAGCCTGGAGAGGAAAGGGACACCGAGGGCCCGTCCCACCTGTTTGTACACCTCTATGTTAAAAGGGCAATGAAGCAGAAAATGGTCCATAGTCTCCTCCTCACCTGCACACTCCTCCCGAGGACAGCTACGATCCACCCCACTGCGGAATTTCAAATTGCCCCTAACATAGAGTCTCCCATGGAAGCACAACCAGGCCAGATCCCTGAATTTAGGGGGTACTCTGTCCAAATTAATAAGTCTTAACCCTGCCCTCAAAACTGGGCCTGGGCAATCCCTTAAGGCCAGTGGGTCATGAAAGACTTCGCTCAAGACTCGACTCATAAGGACTTTCCTCGGAACCGATCTGAGATCTTCAGCCGACAATCGCCACTGCCGTAGTAACTTCAGGCACGGAGCGACATAGGCTGGTAGCTGACCACGATGACCCCTGAGATTCTTCACTTGGCCACCTTCTTCCCAAAGTCGTAGAAAAGGCCTAAACCAAGATCTAAATATGCCTGCCCATCCAGGAGGTTCCACTGCAAGCATATTACCAATATTAAACTTGAGAAAAAGCAGTGAAAAGAAAAGAACTGGGTTGACCATACCTAAGCCACCCTCCCTCCTGGATAGATAGGTGACATTCCTCTTGATGGGGTTCAGTCTGTTCCCCCACAACATCTGGAAGAACACACTACTGACCCTAGCATAGAGAGACACTGGCAAGATGCAGACAAAGCTGACATACAAGAAGATCGGAATCAGGTAAGTCTTAATCAGATCAACCCTTTCCCTCATAGATAACTTCCATCTCTTCCAGCTGACCACCTTAGTATTGGCAATTTCCAGTCTGCCTTCCCAGTTTTTGAGGCCATAATCGCCAGGTCCAAATTCAATGCCTAAAATCTTAATTCTTTCCTGGGGCACTGGAAAGGTGTCCGGGAGATCAAACCCCTCACCTTCCTTTCCCATCCAGAAAACTTCACTCTTTTCCTGATTGATCTTGGAGCCTGATGCTTCAGAATACCGTGATGTCAGAGAGACCACCTCCTCTGCTTCATCCGCCCCAGTGACAATCACCGACACATCGTCCGCATAGGCAACAACCCTCAAAGGCGGCTCACCCGGAAGCCCCACTGGCACCCCACACAACATGCCGCTCTCTAGCCTCCTGATGAAGGGGTCGATTGCAAACACATAGAGCAGGGGACTCAGGGGACAACCCTGGCGCACCCCGGAGCCAACCTCAAAGGACTGCCCAACCCAACCATTAACAAGAGGAAAGCTCTCTGCCCCCTCATACAAGACTTTTAACCAATCGACAAAACCACCCGGCAGACCGTACTTACTAAGGAGCAACCACAGGTACTCATGGTTGACACGATCAAAAGCCTTTGCCTGATCCAATGTCAGCAAATACTTTCCCCAGCCTGCAGCCCTGCACCGCTCCAAGGCCTCCCGGACAGCTAAAACTGCTGTGAAGGTGCACCTACCCTGGACTGAACAGTGCTGATGGCGAGAAAGCAAAGACTCTGCTACTGACGATAGGCGCCAGAAAATGATCTTTGCCAGTATCTTTCTATCGACATTAAGAAGGCTGATGGGGCGCCAATTCTCAACCATCGAAGGATCTTTACCCTTTGAAAGAAGAATCACAGCTGAGTGGCTCATGGAAGGGGGAAGTACCCCCTCAGCAAGGCAACTGTTAAAAACCTCTACCAAATGTGGGGCCAGAATAGACTTAAAAGCTTTGTAAAACTCAGCCGTCAAGCCATCCGGTCCAGGTGACTTTTTGATGGCAAGCTGTTCAATTGCCCTTATCACCTCTTCAACTGTGATCTCCTCTGTCAAATTCATCAATGGGACATCTTCATCATTTAGACCTGGAGTAGAGTCCAAAAAGCTTTCCATCTTGTCACGGTCAAGCTCTTTCCTCCCAAGAAGGTCAGCATAAAAGGACCTCACGACCTCCAGAATCCCTGACCTGGACTTTGTCAAGGAACCTGTACTGTCCTTAAGGCCAACGACCGTTTTAACAGCTACACCTTGTTTGCAGTTCTGGTAAGGGTCAGGCGAGTGGTACTTCCCATAGTCCCTCTCCAGAACCAAAGAGGCATGCCGGTCATATTGACACTTCCTGAGAAGGAGTTTCACTTCGGAGATTGCCCCAGGATCTCCTCCTCTCGAGACAAGAATATCCAGCTTCCTCCGTAAACGTTGGTAGGTCATGTATTTATTAAACTGCTTTCTATTGGCTAGGCCCCTGAAGAATCCAGCAATCCTCTTTTTGGTCAGCTCCCACCACTCAGCCTTGCTGCTACAAAAGTCCAGGATGGTCACCTGAGCCTGAAAGAATTCCTCAAAGGATTGTCTAACATGTTCTTCCTTGAGTAGAGTCGAATTCAATCTCCAGATGCCCTTGCCCCTCTGAGGGGCGTCTGAAGCATTCAGGACCACAGATAGCATACAGTGATCAGAGAACTCTACTGCCTGCACCACTGGGGGTGAGAAAGCAGAAGTCTCCTTCAAAAAAAACCTATCTATTCTACTCTGACTATTACCTCGATGAAAGGTGAACCCAGTGTCATCCGGGAGGTGCTTAATGTGCACATCCACAAGACCAGCATCCCTAACCATACTATTTAAAAAAACGCTATCATATCCCAGCCTGTCCTTGAAGTCCTTCCTGTCCTTGGGCCTAGTTACTGTATTAAAGTCACCTCCAAAGACCACTTGCCGGGATGTAAAAAGAAATGGCTTGATCCTTGTAAAAAGGCATTTCCTGTCCCACTTTGTGTGCGGTCCATAAACATTAATTAGGCGCAGGTCCTGCCCTCCCACAAGGACGTCTAAGACCATACATCTCCCAATCTCCACCTCAATAACCCGCCGGACAGTTACCATGCCGGTTTTAAACAACACCGCCACACCGCCGTAAGGCTCGGCCGCAAGAGACCAGTAAGATGGACCATACCTCCACTCTCTCTTGGCCATATGAATATCTGCCAAGGAGGTGAGCCTAGTCTCTTGCAAAAATAAAATTTCAGCATCTAATTGGCTGAACAAAAAGAAGGCCATAGAACGAGCTCTTACTGACTTAATGCTGGCGACATTTATTGTCACCACTTTTAACGGAGGGGGAACCGCCATTTGGGTTATTGGGTGGTTTGCTTCTTAGCTCCCCTCTGCTGCTCATCACCAGAAGCCTCTCTCTTTCTTGAGGCCGCCTCAAACTCCATTTCGGAATCAGAACTTCGCTCCGAAGAAGCTCCAGATGAAGAGATATCCCAATTAGAGGACCTATACCGGTTGGAGACAGGCACTGGAGCCTGTTCTGTCCTCACCACCTGCTTCTTCCGCTTCCCAACCTTCCTTCTCTCCTCCAGGTACTGCAGGTCAGCTTCAGAGATGCCCTCATCTATTACTTTTTTCTGTGAAGTCTTTACAGAAGACTTCTTCACAGAGGAAGAAGCAACCTTTTTAGTACCCACTACTACTGCTGGTGGGGGGGGTGCTCCCTTTGAATCAGACTTAGGAGGGGTAGACTCCTGGGGGGTAACTGACTCAGGGGGCACAGACTTGGAAGGTTCTGACACAAGAGGAGAGGGTACAGTAGGCTGGGGGGAGACAGATACAGATACAGAAGGAATACTTACAGACACATGAGGGGTGGCCACAGGAACTGGAGAGGGATCCTGAGCAGGACCAGGGGAGTCGGTCACCGCAGAGGAGGATGGTACACCAGGGGCCTCACCCTCCATCCTGTCCAGCCTTGACATGTCATCAATTACCTCCTTCTCCATATTGTGCCAGGCTTCAGGACATCTGCTGTAGGGGTGGCCAAGGCGCAGGCACAGGTTGCACCTGATCATTTCGGTGCAGTCCTTAGCCATATGACCCTGACCCCGACACACTGAACATATCAAGGCTGAACAGGAGGAACTCAAATGGCCCTTTTCTCCACAGCGGTGACACAGCTTCGGCTGACCAGGGTAAAAAACAGTCATCCTATCCCTCCCTATAAAAGCTGAGGAGGGCAGGTGACGGACAACATTCCCATCCCTGGCCAACCTGACTGTAACTGACCAACCCCCAGTCCAGATGTTACGCTCATCAAGGATTTTATTGGGCTTGGTCAAAACCTCCCCATAGTTCCTTAACCAAACCTCTAGATCCCGGGCAGGGACACTCTCATTAGTGAGGATAATTGTGATTTTTTTTACTGTAGACCTCTGAGAAACTGCAACTGGGGCCAGACCTTCCCATTCAGGTCTTGACCTGCACCGAGCCTCATATCTCTCCCAGAACAGGTCAAGACCCTCTGGCCTGGTGAAGCTAACTGTATAATCCCGTGTCCCAGCTACATGTATAAAGGCATACAGATCATTTGCCCCAAAACCCATCTCTAAAATCAAATCCACCACTGCACGCCGTGCTGGAGGGATCACACCACCTTCCCATTTCAGAATAACAACATTACGTCTGGGACCCCCAGCAGAAGCCAGAGACCCAAGACCAGATCCTGGGGTGCTCAAAGTGGAAGCCTGTAGGGGAAAACCCCGCTTGGGAGCAGAGCTACCAGGAGCAGAGCGTACCACCTGAGCAAAGGTAAGTTTATCAGGGCCAAGGCCCCACACTGATGTCACAGCAGTCTGTACATTACTATTATTATTCACTGCTGGAACGGAGTTGGTAGGACTGTCCACACTTGAACTGGGACCATTGTTCATCACACTGGTGCTGGGATGATTTTTATCAGTCACACAAAACTTCACATTCCCATCAGGAATAATCACAGTTTCTGCTGCAATATCAGCTGTCTCCTGAAGCTGTGCTGTAGAGTCCTCAGCAGCTGTGGGGCAAACAGCTTCAGCCAAAGGGGGGTTAATAGGCTCTGCTGAATCTTGTAGTTCATCTGCAGGAATGTCATTTTTTAAAAGCAAACTTTGCTGTACTGCAGCATCAGCAGGCACAGCATTACTACAGATAAGACTAGCAGCCTGACTCTCACTGGGTACATTGTCAGTATCAGTCACAGTGTTGAATGGCACAAAAATTGTTTTATCCACAATATGGGACTTGACAGGCTTTACCTTGTCAGGCACATTGTCTGTTATGTCCTCATCACCAAACACCAGCTGATCCCCCCGCATAGGAGACTCCATTACCTGGATGGCCCTGAGCATGCCTCCTGAGTCCTGGGAAGGCATGGGGCTGCTTACCTCTACCTGAGGGGGCAGGGGGTCAGAACTGGGGGTCTCCTCCTCCACCTCCATCTTTGTCATCCTCGCAAATCTTTTCTCATTACAAAACTTTTCTTTAAATGGCCCATCTCTGCCTTCCATCATGGCCACAATGGTCTCCTGGTGTTCCACCCGAACCTTGGCCAGTTGGATCTCCGGATCCATGGACCCTCGTTTCTGGCTATGTAAGCCCTCACGCTGCCTTCTCAGGCGCTTCAGCTCCGCTCTGAGCTTGTAGAGCTTGTCTCTTTCCCTATTCAGGGCCTTAATCCCGGCCACCACTCGCTCCCGGATGGCCCCGGAACCTTCATCTTCACCAGGGGCAGAGAGATCACCAACCATGGGTTGTATAGGGGCAGGTATGTTACCTGATGGCCCAGGAGATGGCTGAGAGCTTCCAGCAGGAGAGGCCCTGCTGGCCTCCATGGCTTCCCCAGAAAGGAGCCAGGAGAGCTGGGATAGATTTCCTCACCAGTCCCCTCTCACACGGATCTGCAGCAGCTCCAGAGACAGCCTCCTCCTGACACACCTGTGCTCCAATGATGGGTGGGGCACTATTCCTCCCACTGATACCAATGATGGGACACTATTCCTCCCGACCGACACCAATGATGGGACACTATTCCTCCCACTGACACCAATGATGGGGCACTATTCCTCCCGACCGACACCAATGATGGGACACTATTCCTCCCGACCGACACCAATGATGGGACACTATTCCTCCCACTGACACCAATGATGGGGCACTATTCCTCCCGACCGACACCAATGATGGGACACTATTCCTCCCGACCGACACCAATGATGGGACACTATTCCTCCCCACTGACACCAATGATGGGACACTATTCCTCCCACTGACACCAATGATGGGGCACTATTCCTCCCCACTGACACCAATGATGGGACACTATTCCTCCCCACTGACAAGAATGATGGGGCACTATTCCTCCCCACTGACACCAATGATGGGACACTATTCCTCCCACTGACACCAATGATGGGACACTATTCCTCCCCACTGACACCAATGATGGGGCACTATTCCTCCCCACTGACAAGAATGATGGGACACTATTCCTCCCGACCGACACCAATGATGGGACACTATTCCTCCCACTGACACCAATGATGGGACACTATTCCTCCCACTGATACCAATGATGGGACACTATTCCTCCCACTGACACCAATGATGGGACACTATTCCTCCCACTGATACCAACAATGGGACACTATTCCTCCCACTGATACCAATGATGGGACACTATTCCTCCCACTGATACCAACAATGGGACACTATTCCTCCCACTGATACCAATGATGGGGCACTATTCCTCCCCACTGACAAGAATGATGGGACACTATTCCTCCCACTGATACCAATGATGGGGCACTATTCCTCCCCACTGACAAGAATGATGGGACACTATTCCTCCCGACCGACACCAATGATGGGACACTATTCCTCCCCACTGACACCAATGATGAGACACTATTCCTCCCACTGACACCAATGATGAGGCACTATTCCTCCCACTGACACCAATGATGGGACACTATTCCTCCCCACTGACAAGAATGATGGGACACTATTCCTCCCGACCGACACCAATGATGGGACACTATTGATCTTTTATTAAAAGAATCAAGCAACCAATTTTATACAAAAGTAAAAAACAAAACCATAGTACAAAACTTCAACAGAAATCCAAGGAATACACATCCATGTTCAGAATATATACAATATATACATAATCCACTACCAAAATTATTTACATAAAGCAGCAGAGAGGGCCTAAGAGGCACAACCCATCACCTATGTACGCAGCCATTTATCAAAAATTAATCCAAAAAAAAAAATAATAATCTAGGGTGATAAGAGACAGACAGCCACACCCGGGAAAGAGACTCCTGGCACTCAGGGAGGCTTGAAACCCCTCCACGCCTTCAACCAAGCCCCCTGACTCCGCTTGCCTCTCTCGAGCACCCGAATCTTCTCCACCTCATGCAGAATGTCATACACCACCACCTGAACAGGAAGGATTTTACGCTGAATGCAGACCTGACACCGTGCGTTCCAAGTGAAATAACGGACTACTAGGCTAACTAGAAAAAGTGTATCTAAACAAAAAACCCCACCAGTATTGAATGCTCCGTACACCCACTCAGCATAACCCAGCCTGGAGAGGAAAGGGACACCGAGGGCCCGCCCCACCTGTTTGTACACTTCTATGTTAAAAGGGCAATGAAGCAGAAAATGGTCCATAGTCTCCTCCTCACCTGCACACTCCTCCCGAGGACAGCTACGATCCACCCCACTGCGGAATTTCAAATTGCCCCTAACATAGAGTCTCCCATGGAAGCACAACCAGGCCAGATCCCTGAATTTAGGGGGTACTCTGTCCAAATTAATAAGTCTTAACCCTGCCCTCAAAACTGGGCCTGGGCAATCCCTTAAGGCCAGTGGGTCATGAAAGACTTCGCTCAAGACTCGACTCATAAGGACTTTCCTCGGAACCGATCTGAGATCTTCAGCCGACAATCGCCACTGCCGTAGTAACTTCAGGCACGGAGCGACATAGGCTGGTAGCTGACCACGATGACCCCTGAGATTCTTCACTTGGCCACCTTCTTCCCAAAGTCGTAGAAAAGGCCTAAACCAAGATCTAAATATGCCTGCCCATCCAGGAGGTTCCACTGCAAGCATATTACCAATATTAAACTTGAGAAACAGCAGTGAAAAGAAAAGAACTGGGTTGACCATACCTAAGCCACCCTCCCTCCTGGATAGATAGGTGACATTCCTCTTGATGGGGTTCAGTCTGTTCCCCCACAACATCTGGAAGAACACACTACTGACCCTAGCATAGAGAGACACTGGCAAGATGCAGACAAAGCTGACATACAAGAAGATCGGAATCAGGTAAGTCTTAATCAGATCAACCCTTTCCCTCATAGATAACTTCCATCTCTTCCAGCTGACCACCTTAGTATTGGCAATTTCCAGTCTGCCTTCCCAGTTTCTGAGGCCATAATGGCCAGGTCCAAATTCAATGCCTAAAATCTTAATTCTTTCCTGGGGCACTGGAAAAGTGTCCGGGAGATCAAACCCCTCACCTTCCTTTCCCATCCAGAAAACTTCACTCTTTTCCTGATTGATCTTGGAGCCTGATGCTTCAGAATACCGTGATGTCAGAGAGACCACCTCCTCTGCTTCATCCGCCCCAGTGACAATCACCGACACATCGTCCGCATAGGCAACAACCCTCAAAGGCGGCTCACCCGGAAGCCCCACTGGCACCCCACACAACATGCCGCTCTCTAGCCTCCTGATGAAGGGGTCGATTGCAAACACATAGAGCAGGGGACTCAGGGGACAACCCTGGCGCACCCCGGAGCCAACCTCAAAGGACTGCCCAACCCAACCATTAACAAGAGGAAAGCTCTCTGCCCCCTCATACAAGACTTTTAACCAATCGACAAAACCACCCGGCAGACCGTACTTACTAAGGAGCAACCACAGGTACTCATGGTTAACACGATCAAAAGCCTTTGCCTGATCCAATGTCAGCAAATACTTTCCCCAGCCTGCAGCCCTGCACCGCTCCAAGGCCTCCCGGACAGCTAAAACTGCTGTGAAGGTGCACCTACCCTGGACCGAACAGTGCTGATGGCGAGAAAGCAAAGACTCTGCTACTGACGATAGGCGCCAGAAAATGATCTTTGCCAGTATCTTTCTATCGACATTAAGAAGGCTGATGGGGCGCCAATTCTCAATCATCGAAGGATCTTTACCCTTTGAAAGAAGAATCACAGCCGAGTGTCTCATGGAAGAGGGAAGTACCCCCTCAGCAAGGCAACTGTTAAAAACCTCTACCAAATGTGGGGCCAGAATAGACTTAAAAGCTTTGTAAAACTCAGCCGTCAAGCCATCCGGTCCAGGTGACTTTTTGATGACAAGCTGTTCAATTGCCCTTATTACCTCTTCAACTGTGATCTCCTCTGTCAAATTCATCAATGGGACATCTTCATCATTTAGACCTGGAGTAGAGTCCAAAAAGCTTTCCATCTTGTCACGGTCAAGCTCTTTCCTCCCAAGAAGGTCAGCATAAAAGGACCTCACGACCTCCAGAATCCCTGACCTGGACTTTGTCAAGGAACCTGTACTGTCCTTAAGGCCAACGACCGTTTTAACAGCTACACCTTGTTTGCAGTTCTGGTAAGGGTCAGGCGAGTGGTACTTCCCATAGTCCCTCTCCAGAACCAAAGAGGCATGCCGGTCATATTGACACTTCCTGAGAAGGAGTTTCACTTCGGAGATTGCCCCAGGATCTCCTCCTCTCGAGACAAGAATATCCAGCTTCCTCCGTAAACGTTGGTAGGTCATGTATTTATTAAACTGCTTTCTATTGGCTAGGCCCCTGAAGAATCCAGCAATCCTCTTTTTGGTCAGCTCCCACCACTCAGCCTTGCTGCTACAAAAGTCCAGGATGGTCACCTGTGCCTGAAAGAATTCCTCAAAGGATTGTCTAACATGTTCTTCCTTGAGTAGAGTCGAATTCAATCTCCAGATGCCCTTGCCCCTCTGAGGGGCGTCTGAAGCATTCAGGACCACAGATAGCATACAGTGATCAGAGAACTCTACTGCCTGCACCACTGGGGGTGAGAAAGCAGAGGTCTCCTTAAAAAAAAAACCTATCTATTCTACTCTGACTATTACTTCGATGAAAGGTGAACCCAGTGTCATCCGGGAGGTGCTTAATGTGCACATCCACAAGACCAGCATCCCTAACCATACTATTTAAAAAAACGCTATCATATCCCAGCCTGTCCTTGAAGTCCTTCCTGTCCTTGGGCCTAGTTACTGTATTAAAGTCACCTCCAAAGACCACTTGCCGGGATGTAAAAAGAAATGGCTTGATCCTTGTAAAAAGGCATTTCCTGTCCCACTTTGTGTGCGGTCCATAAACATTAATTAGGCGCAGGTCCTGCCCTCCCACAAGGACGTCTAAGACCATACATCTCCCAATCTCCACCTCAATAACCCGCCGGACAGTTACCATGCCGGTTTTAAACAACACCGCCACACCGCCGTAAGGCTCGGCCGCAAGAGACCAGTAAGATGAACCATACCTCCACTCTCTCTTGGCCATATGAATATCTGCCAAGGAGGTGAGCCTAGTCTCTTGCAAAAATAAAATTTCAGCATCTAATTGGCTGAACAAAAAGAAGGCCATAGAACGAGCTCTTACTGACTTAATGCTGGCGACATTTATTGTCACCACTTTTAACGGAGGGGGAACCGCCATTTGGGTTATTGGGTGGTTTGCTTCTTAGCTCCCCTCTGCTGCTCATCACCAGAAGCCTCTCTCTTTCTTGAGGCCGCCTCAAACTCCATCTCAGAATCGGAACTTCGCTCTGAAGAAGCTCCAGATGAAGAGATATCCCAATTAGAGGACCTATACCGGTTGGAGACAGGCACTGGAGCCTGTTCTGTCCTCACCACCTGCTTCTTCCGCTTCCCAACCTTCCTTCTCTCCTCCAGGTACTGCAGGTCAGCTTCAGAGATGCCCTCATCTCTTACTTTTTTCTGTGAAGTCTTTACAGAAGACTTCTTTACAGAGGAAGAAGCAACCTTTTTAGTACCCACTACCACTGCCGGTGGGGGGGGTGCTCCCTTTGAATCAGACTTAGGAGGGGTAGACTCCTGGGGGGTAACTGACTCAGGGGGCACAGACTTGGAAGGTTCTGACACAAGAGGAGAGGGTACAGTAGGCTGGGGGGAGACAGATACAGATACAGAAGGAATACTTACAGACACATGAGGGGTGGCCACAGGAACTGGAGAGGGATCCTGAGCAGGACCAGGGGAGTCAGTCACCGCAGAGGAGGATGGTACACCAGGGGCCTCACCCTCCATCCTGTCCAGCCTTGACATGTCATCAATTACCTCCTTCTCCATATTGTGCCAGGCTTCAGGACATCTGCTGTAGGGGTGGCCAAGGCGCAGGCACAGGTTGCACCTGATCATTTCGGTGCAGTCCTTAGCCATATGACCCTGACCCCGACACACTGAACATATCAAGGCTGAACAGGAGGAACTCAAATGCCCCTTTTCTCCACAGCGGTGACACAGCTTCGGCTGACCAGGGTAAAAAACAGTCATCCTATCCCTCCCTATAAAAGCTGAGGAGGGCAGGTGACGGACAACATTCCCATCCCTGGCCAACCTGACTGTAACTGACCAACCCCCAGTCCAGATGTTACGCTCATCAAGGATTTTATTGGGCTTGGTCAAAACCTCCCCATAGTTCCTTAACCAAACCTCTAGATCCCGGGCAGGGACACTCTCATTAGTGAGGATAATTGTGATTTTTTTTACTGTAGACCTCTGAGAAACTGCAACTGGGGCCAGACCTTCCCATTCAGGTCTTGACCTGCAACGAGCCTCATATTTCTCCCAGAACAGGTCAAGACCCTCTGGCCTGGTGAAGCTAACTGTATAATCCCGTGTCCCAGCTACATGTATAAAGGCATACAGATCATTTGCCCCAAAACCCATCTCTAAAATCATGTCCACCACTGCACGCCGTGCTGGAGGGATCGCACCACCTTCCCATTTCAGAATAACAACATTACGTCTGGGACCCCCAGCAGAAGCCAGAGACCCAAGACCAGATCCTGGGGTGCTCAAAGTGGTAGCCTGTAGGGGAAAACCCCGCTTGGGGGCGGAGCTACCAGGAGCAGAGCGTACCACCTGAGCAAAGGTAAGTTTATCAGGGCCAAGGCCCCACACTGAAGTCACAGCAGTCTGTACATTACTATTATTATTCACTGCTTGAACGGAGTTGGTAGGACTGTCCACACTTGAACTGGGACCATTGTTCATCACACTGGTGCTGGGATGATTTTTATCAGTCACACAAAACTTCACATTCCCACCAGGAATAATCACAGTTTCTGCTGCAATATCAGCTGTCTCCTGAAGCTGTGCTGTAGAGTCCTCAGCAGCTGTGGGGCAAACAGCTTCAGCCAAAGGGGGGTTAATAGGCTCTGCTGAATCTTGTAGTTCATCTGCAGGAATGTCATTTTTTAAAAGCAAACTTTGCTGCACTGCAGCATCAGCAGGCACAGCATTGCTACAGATAGGACTAGCAGCCTGACTCTCACTGGGCACATTGTCTGTATCAGTCACAGTGTTGAATGGCACAAAAATTGTTTTATTTACAATATGGGACTTGACAGGCTTTACCTTGTCAGGCACATTGTCTGTAATGTCCTCATCATTAAATGCCAGCTGATCCCCCCGCATAGGAGACTCCATTACCTGGATGGCCCTGAGCATGCCTCCTGAGTCCTGGGAAGGCATGGGGCTGCTTACCTCTACCTGAGGGGGCAGGGGGTCAGAACTGGGGGTCTCCTCCTCCACCTCCATCTTTGTCATCCTCGCAAATCTTTTATCGTTACAAAACTTTTCTTTAAATGGCCCATCTCTGCCTTCCATCATGGCCACAATGGTCTCCTGGTGTTCCACCCGAACCTTGGCCAGTTGGATCTCCGGATCCATGGATCCACGTTTCTGGCTATGCAAGCCCTCACGCTGCCTTCTCAGGCGCTTCAGCTCCGCTCTGAGCTTGTACAGCTTGTCTCTTTCCCTATTCAGGACCTTAATCCCGGCCACCACTAGCTCCCGGATGGCCCCGGAACCTTCATCTTCACCAGGGGCAGAGAGATCACCAACCATGGGTTGTACAGGGGCAGGTATGTTACCTGATGGCCCAGGAGATGGCTGTGAGCTTCCAGCAGGAGAGGCCCTGCTGGCCTCCATGGCTTCCCCAGAAAGGGGCCAGGAGAGCTGGGATAGATTTCCTCACCAGTCCCCTCTCACACGAATCTGCAGCAGCTCCAGAGAGACAGCCTCCTCCTGACACACCTGTGCTCCAATGATGGGTGGGGCACTATTCCTCCCACTGACACCAATGATGGGACACTATTCCCCCAATTGACACCAATGATGGGGCACTATTCCTCCCACTGATAGCAATGATGGGGCACTATTCCTCCCGACCGACACCAATGATGGGACACTATTCCTCCCACTGGCACCAATGATGGGACACTATTCCTCCCACTGACACCAATGATGGGGCACTATTCCTCCCACTGACACCAATGATGAGGCACTATTTCTCTCACTGGCACCAATGATGAGGCATTGTCTGGCCCCCTCTACAGTCTGAGGAACAGTAAACTGGCTCTTTGTTTAGAAGGTCTGGAGACCTTTGGCTTCGATCGATGACAGTAGGGTGGTTGATTGAGGGGCCCCATTACATTTTTTTCTATGCGCCCCCCCCCCCATGATCTGTAGCTCTACTCCTGGATAGAATCTTAACAAAGGTGATCTATAATCAGACCGGTGTCCCCCGGGTCTGCTGGGACCCCAGGCCGGTGACTTTGAGCCCCATCACTGTGCGGATCGCACGGCGCGGCTGGCGGGGCGCTGGAGGCGAGGAGGTGCAGCGCGGTCTGATGTCGCCTTTATCCAGTAATTGGAAGTGATTGGAGCGATGCCGGCGGACCCGACTAATGGAGCCGGCTCCTCTTGTAACAACATCAATTATAAGCCTGTGTCATTTGTGCCGACAATAAGAGGCCCAATTTGCATATGCAGAAAAGCTTCTCATGTCTTTCATTCCGTAATGAGGGATAATGATTCCAGAGTCTGCTGTGCGGAGGAGACGCGGGACGCACACAGCGCAGGCGTCCACTATCGGCAGTGCGGCGAAAACTGGAGAGGCGCAAAGTGCGGCCACCTAAATCGTCTGTCACTGAAATGGAATGGGGCACGAGGGGTTAATGAACTTCATCAGCGGACCCTTCAAAGCTCAACCTGGGGCGACAAAAAATATATATATTTTAATATAATTCTCAATAGCTACAAAGGATAAAAAAACACTTTGTGTGCCCCAAATACCTTTACAAACCCAGATATTACCTTGTAAGAGTAGCAGTGACATCATCGCTGTGCTGTACAGAGAGCAGAGCTGCGGGAGGGGCCAAGCAGACCACACCCACTACAGAAAACTACAGGAGAGGGCGGAGACAAGACCAGCCATCAAGTTGTGAGAGCTGAGCTGTGGGAGGGACCCAGCTGGCTCCACCCACTACAGGCTGTCTGTACAAAACTACAGGAGGGGGGGGCGGAGACTGGGAGACAGCAGCAGTGACCAGTCTTTACTACAGGAAGTTCCACCTTTTTTTCCCTGCCTACTTTCCTTATGGGCGTGCCCAAATTATGCCCACTTTACTGGTTGATCCCACCAAGACCGTACCATTTCTAAATATTCAAGGACCAACTATCCAACACATCAGCGTTACAGGTTGGTCTCACCCTGACCCCACCTTTAAATATGCAGGAACTGCCCCCATCCACACAACTGATGCAGGGACCACCAGTCGTGCTTACTTTATGGTTGCTCCTGCCCAGACCCCGCCTCCAAATATGGAGGGACCACCCATCATGCCCACTTTATGGTTGCTGCTGCCCAGACCCCGCCTCCAAATATGGAGGGACCACCCACCACACACGCTTTATGGTTGCTTCTGCCCAGACCTCACATCCAAATGTGCTGGGACTGCCCATCATGCCCACTTTATGGTTGTTGCTGCCCAGATCCCACCTTCAAGTATGCAGGGACCACCCATCTTGCCAACTTTACGGTTGCTGCTGTCCAGACCCGGCCTCAAAATATGGAGGGACCACCCATCATGGTCACTTTACAGTTGCTCCTGCTCAGACTCCACCTCCAAATATAGAGGGACCTCTCATCATGCCCACTTTAAGGTTTCTCCTACCCAAACCTCACCTCCTGAAATGGAGGGACCACCCCTAATGCCCACTTTATGGTTGCTGCTGCCCAAACCCCACCTCCAAATATGGAGGGGCCACCCATCATGCTCACTTTAATGGCTGCTGCTGCCCAAACCCCGCCTCCAAATAAGGAGGGACCACCCACCATGCCCATGTTACGGTTGCTCCTGCCCAGTCTCAGCCTCCAAATGGGCAGGGACCATCTATCATGCTCACTTTACAGTTGCTCCTGCCCAGACCCCACCTCCAAATATGGAGGATCCACCCACCATGCCCACGTTATGGTTGCTCCTACCCAGACCCCACCTCCAAATATGGAGGGACCACCCACCATGCCCATGTTACGGTTGCTCCTACCCAATCTCCACCTCCAAATGGGCAGGGACCATCTATCATGCTCACTTTACAGTTGCTCCTGCCCAGACCCCACCTCCAAATATAGAGGATCCACCCACCATGTCCACGTTATGGTTGCTCCTACCCAGACCCCACCTCCAAATATGCAGGGACCAATCATCAGGCCCACTTTACGGTTGCTGCTGTCCAGACACTGCCTCCAAATATGGAGGGACCACCCTACATGCTCACTTTACAGTTTCTCCTGCCCAGACCCCACCTCCAAATATGGAGGGACCCCCCCATCATGCCCACTTTATGGTTGCTGCTGCCCAAAACCCAGCCTCCAAATACGGAAGGACCAAACACCATGCTCACCTTACGGTTGCTCCTGCCCAGACCCAGCTTCCAAACATGCAGGGACCGCCCATCATGCTCACGTTACGGTTTCTCTTGCCCAGACCCCGCCTTCAAATATGCAGAGACCACCCATCATTATGGTGCCTGCTGTGAGCTCAAGACACGGACCAGGACACAGCATTGCTGGGATAGAGGGTCAAGATGTGGGACTGTCCCATACAATCCGGGACACTACAGTATGTGTCCACCCATGATGCCCACTTTACAATTTCTCCTGCCCAGACCCTGCCTCCAAATATGCAGGGACCAATCATCACGCTCACGTTACGGTTTCTCTTGCCCAGACCCCGCCTTCAAATATGCAGAGACCACCCATCATTATGGTGCCTGTTGTGATCTCAGGACCACAGCCCAGGTTACAGCATTGCTGGGACAGAAGGCCAAGATGTGGGACTGTCCCATACAATCCGGGACACTTGGCATCTTTGCTGGTGTTGAAGATTTCGGATGAATCAGGTTAGTGATGTTGTGTAACCATTTTTTTTGGCTGCTGCTGACCTATAAAAGAGACTTTTTGTTCTTGTGCACACAGTCCTTCCATCCGTCAGTGTCACCATTTATTGCTTTACCCCGAGGACCTTCGCAATGAAGGTTGGTTTTAAAAGAAAAATCTTCTTTCTTTCGACTTCTTTTCATAGCTGGTTGCAATTTTAAGATACATTTTCCTCACATTTATTTGCTCTTAATCAGAAAGATTGAACCAAATGGACAGGCCGTGGGGCTATCACAGCTCCCGCTGAGTGTTACCCAGAATGCCGCGCTCTCCTCCTCTGCAGCAGAATATTCAGGACCGGTAATGCTGCCTCTGCCTGGAAGGACGTGATTTTTTTTCATTTTATTTAGTACAGGTTCTTATATAGCGCCATCGATTTAATGTAGCACTTTACATACACTATATCACCAAAAGTATTGGGACGCCTGCCTTTACACGCACATGAACTTTAATGGCATCCCAGTCTTAGTCCGTAGGGTTCAGTATTGAGTTGGCTCCGCCCTTTGCAGCTATAACAGCTTCAACTCTTCTGGGAAGGCCGTCCACAAGGTTTTAGGAGTGTGTCTATGGGAATGTTTGACCATTCTTCCAGAAGAGCATTTGTGATGTTGGACGAGAAGGCCTGGCTCACAGTCTCCGCTCTAATTCATGCCAAAGGTGTTCTATCGGGTTGATGGTCAGGACTCTGTGCAGGCCAGTCAAGTTCCTCCATCCCCAAACTCGCTCATCCATGTAGGGTTGCCACCTTTTCTTCAAGCCAAACCCAAACACTTTAGCGGCCTGGGAAACCTTTGGGTGCCCCAAGGAGAGTGGTAATGCGGTGCACATAGCGTGCCACAGTGAACAGTGGGTGTGGCCAAATTGCTCTGGCTGACAATATCACCCTGCCCCCCCCCCCCCCCCCCAGTGATGCCAAACCTGCCCCCCAGGCAGCTCCCAGACGGCAACAGATTTGTGAGCGACTTTCTCGGTTACTCGGGGAGCCACAGCCCGGTCGAAATATTGTGTCCGGGTTTCAGTCCGCCTGAAACCCGGACACGTGATTCAAAACCCGGACTGTCCGGGTGAATCCCGGACAGGTGGCAGCCCTACATCCATGTCTTTATGGACCTTGCTTTGTCAGCACTCCCTCCTCTCCCCCTGCAGCTGCTGCCGACACAGGGGAGCCGGAGCTGCTGGATCACATGATTGATCCAAAAATAGGTACGTATTATTATACAGGATTTTTATATCGCGCCAACAGTTTGCACAGAGCTTTACAACATGGAGGCAGACAGTACACTTACAATACAATTCAATACAGGAGGGATCAGAGGGCTCCGCTCCTTAGAGCTTACAATCGAGGAGTATATACTTTTTTTTTTTTACACAGGTCAGACAGGATAGGTTGCAAGAGGGGGGAGGGAGTATTTTTAAGCAGGGCTGTTGATAAGGCAGTACAGCCAGCCCTCCTGTATTGGGCCCCGGCCCCATCAGTTCAAAAGGGGGGCCAGAGTTCCTGTTGAGCAGGAGGGTCCGGCCGTACTGTGTTATTGCACTGATCCTCTTCTGCCTCCCCCTGTAGCGCTGCCGGCTTCTCCTCTTCTTCTCCCCTCCGGCTGCACTGCAGGGGAGTGATTCTAGTACATGCGCCCCTTCCATCTATTGTCCGGGCCCCCCTGTGTGTGCCCCTTTTCCCCCCGCAGAGCTGCCGGCTTCCCTCTCCTCTCCTGTCAGAAGCTGCTGCATGCACACAGGGGGATGTTTCAAGATGGAGAGAGGAGGAAGGGGCCAGTAAATATGTGATTTACTGGCCCCTTCCTTTCCTGAATGAACACAGTAAGTGATCATTACCAATCGATCCTGTGTCCATTCCTCGGTGAAGCATAGTAAACTGTGTTTACTTGTGCTTCCGTTTGTGATTGAGCAGGAAACCTCGGAGCTCTTCCTATTCATCTGTGCAGCTGAGGCTACAGAGAAGGGGACTGAGAAATCTATGTCACTTTCGGACGGGGGAAGGGGGCCCTCTCAGGTCGGCTGTATGGGGCCCTTTCATTTCTAACAGCAGCCCTGTTTTTAGGCATAGGTAGTGTGAGGGTCTAATTGCTGCGGTGAGGATGACTGCATATAATAAAGCACCCCCAACTGAAAGAGGGGGTCCTGAGATAAGTAGAAGGCAGTAAAGGTGTCACATCAATGGTGATAGAGTGCAGTGTTTTTGTTTGTGGAATAATCAATAAAATAAGAAAACCAACATCTTTCGGGGGTTCGCACACTCCTTCATCGGGGCTCAAATACAAACGGAAAATGAAATATATATACAGTATATACACTCACCGGCCACCTTATTAGGTGCACCTGTTCAATTGCTCGATAACACAGATTGCTAATCAGCCAATCACATGGCAGAAACTCAATGCATTTAGGCATCTAGATGTGGTGAAGACGACTTGCTGAAATTCAAAGGGAGCTTACATAGAATGGTGGGAAAAAGAGAAAATATCCAGTGAGCGGCAGTTGTGTGGAGGAAAATGCCTTGTTGAGGTCAGAGGAGAATGGGAAGACTGGTTCCAGATGATAGAAAGACAACAGTAACTCAAATAACCTCTCGTTACACCCAAGGTATGCAGAATACCATCTCTGAACGCACAACACATCCAACCTTGAAGCAGATGGGCTACAGCAGCAGAAGACCACACCGGGTGCCACTCCTGTCAGCTAAGAACAGGAAACTGAGGCTACAATTGGCACAGGATCACCAACATTGGACAATAGAAGACTGGAAAAACGTTGCCTGGTCTGATGAGTCTGGATTTCAGCTGCGACATTCAGATGGTGGGGTCAGAATTTGGCGCATGGATCCATCCTGCCTTGTATCACCGGTTCAGGCTGGTGGTGGGGGTGTAATGATGTGGGGGATGGGGTATCACCGGTTCAGGCTGGTGGTGGGGGTGTAATGGTGTGGGGGATGGGGTATCACCGGTTCAGGCTGGTGGTGGGGGTGTAATGGTGTGGGGGATGGGATATCACCGGTTCAGGCTGGTGGTGGGGGGGTAATGGTGTGGGGGATGGGGTATCACCGGTTCAGGCTGGTGGTGGGGGGTGTAATGGTGTGGGGGATGGGGTATCACCGGTTCAGGCTGGTGGTGGGGGTGTAATGGTGTGGGGGATGGGGTATCACCGGTTCAGGCTGGTGGTGGGGGGTGTAATGGTGTGGGGGATGGGATATCACCGGTTCAGGCTGGTGGTGGGGGTGTAATGGTGTGGGGGATGGGGTATCACCGGTTCAGGCTGGTGGTGGGGGTGTAATGGTGTGGGGGATGGGATATCACCGGTTCAGGCTGGTGGTGGGGGTGTAATGGTGTGGGGGATGGGGTATCACCGGTTCAGGCTGGTGGTGGGGGTGTAATGGTGTGGGGGATGGGGTATCACCGGTTCAGGCTGGTGGTGGGGGGTGTAATGGTGTGGGGGATGGGGTATCACCGGTTCAGGCTGGTGGTGGGGGGTGTAATGGTGTGGGGGGGATGGGGTATCACCGGTTCAGGCTGGTGGTGGGGGTGTAATGATGTGGGGGGGGGGATATTGTCTTGGCACACTTTGGGCCCCTTAGTACCAATTGATCATGGTTTAAACCCCACGACCTACCTGAGTATTGTTGCTGACCATGTCCACCCCTTTATGACTACAGTGTCCCCATGTTCTGATGGCTCCTTCCAGCAGGATAATGCACCATGTCACAAAGCTCCAATCATCTCACCACTGGACAATGAGGTCCCTGTCCTCCAATGGTCTCCACACTCACCACATCTCATCCAATAGAGCACCTTTGGGATGTGGGGGAACGGGAGATTCGGCATCATGGATGTGCAGCCGGCAAATCTGCAGCAACTGTGTGATGTTATCAGGTCACTATGGATCAAAATCCCTGAGGAACGTTTCCAACACCTTGTTGTATCTATGCCACCAAGAATGAAGGCAAAAGGGGGTCCAACCCACTACTAGCAAGGGGGACCTAACAAAGTGGCCGGTAAGTGTATATAAACGTTTATAGGTTCATGAAAGAAATAAAATAAATAAAAACTTTAAGTTGTAAAAAGTCCAAAAACAACTTTATGCTGTCCAAAAAAAATAAATATAAATAATAAATAAAAAATAAAAATAAATAATAAATAAAAAATAAAAGTCCAAAAACAACTTTATGTTGTATAAAACGGTTCATGTCTTTCAAATTCAATTGATAAGAATCCCACATAGAGGAGAATTCGATCTCACAATGCGATTATCGCTCATTAAAATCAACAATACAGATTGAATCCGAAACTTTGTTACTCATGAAAATCCAGCACTAGGGGGAAGATGGCGGCTCATAGCGCTCTCCGGTGACATCGGACAGATCTGGTCACAGACATCATAGTTGGTAGAAATAACGATAAAACTAGAAATTGATACTAAATGATACTTTGATACTTTTTTATTCACATTTATCTCTTTATTTGCAGTTCATCTGGAAGTCTAAAGCGACTGGTCAGGCCACGTGGCGATCGCGGCACCCGCAGAGCGTTACCCAGAATGCCGCGGCTCTCGTCCTCTGCGGCGGAATCCTCGGGGCCCAGTCACCGGAGACGCCGCTTCTGCCTGGAAGGACGTGATTTACAAACAGGACTGAGACACAGTTAGGAGGCAATTTTATTCTCTATTAACCCAAATCAATGGAAGGTTCCCATAAACCATTAGCCCGAGAAGGCAGCGGCGCCGGGGTTAGATAAAGATGTCGTCCTGTTTATTAACACTGACAGATGAGGGACAGGGAGAGTTTTGGGGGAAGATGGGGGAGGGGGGGTGAGGACGAAACGCGATTGGAAAGTGGATGTTCTCCCTTATCTGTGAATAAGGAAAAAGACAGAGAGGGACAGGAGCCGGGGGGCCCCACAGAGAGTCATCCAGAGAACCATTAGCTGGGGCCCCACAGATATACAGAGAGGCAGGAGCTGGGGCCCCACAGATATACAGAGAGGCAGGAGCTGGGGCCCCACAGATATACGCAGAGGCAGGAGCCGGGGCCCCACAGATATAAAGTGAGACAGGAGTCGGGGGCCCCACAGATATAAAGAGAGACAGGAGCCGGGGCCTCACAGATATACATAGGGACAGGAGTCGGGGCCCCACAGATATACAGAGAGGCAGGAGTCGGGGCCCCACAGATATACAGAGAGGCAGGAGTCGGGGCCCCACAGATATACAGAGAGCCATGAGCTGGGGCCCCAGAGATATACAGAGAGGCAGGAGCCGGGGCCCCACAGATATACAGAGAGGCAGGAGCCGGGGCCCCACAGATATACAGAGAGGCAGGAGCCGGGGCCCCAGAGATATACAGAAGGATGAGAGCTGGGGCCCCACAGATATACAGAGAGGCAGGAGCCGGGGCCCCAGAGATATACAGAAGGATGAGAGCTGGGGCCCCACAGATATACAGAGAGGCAGGAGACGGGGCCCCAGAGATATACAGAAGAATGAGAGCCGGGGCCCCACAGATATACAGAGAGGCAGGAGACGGGGCCCCAGAGATATACAGAGAGGCAGGAGCCAGGGCCCCACAGATATACAGAGAGGCAGGAGCCGGGGCCTCACAGATATACAGAGAGGCAAGAGCCGAGGCCCCACAGATATACACAGAGGCAGGAGTCGGGGGCCCCACAGATATACAGAGAGGCAGGAGCCAGGGCCCCACAAATATACAGAGAGGCAAGAGCCGGGGCCTCACAGATATACATAGGGACAGGAGCTGGGGCCCCACAGAGAGACAGGAGCTGGAGCCCCACAGATATAAAGAGGGACAGGAATCGGGCCCCACTGATATACAGAGGGATGGGAGCCGGGGCCCCATGGATATATAGAGAGGCAGGAGCCGGGGGGGCCCCACAGATATACAGAGGGAAAGAAGCTGAGCCCCATGGATATACAGAGGGACAGGAGCTGAGGCCCCACAGAGAACATCTGGAAAGACAGGAGCAGGGGCCCCACAGATATACAAGGAATAATCCAGAGAGACAGGAGCAGGGGCCCCACAGATATACAAGGAGTCATCCAGAAAGATAGGATCCGGGGCCCCACAGGCACAGTAGTTATCCAGAGAAACGTCTGATTGGGGCATATGTATTTTGAGAGCTGCGATGTCACTCTTGTAAAATATATATCATATCCGGTGAGCAGTGATGTCACTGTAATATAAAACCTTTATCTGCAAATTAATAATATTGTACATAACAGATAACATACAGCAGGATACGACACGCAGCGCGTTCACACATGTTCAGGCTTATTCCGGGTACGTGTACTGTGCAATAACCTTCAGCAGCCAATAAGAATTGGCCTTTTGTCAGTTTAGCAAAGCCAGCACAATGAGAGCCGACTGCTGATTGGTCATTGCGGCCCAGTGCACGTACGGTTGTCTGCCACAAGCAGGTGCGATGGCGAGGCAGCGGGAAGGGTTAATATCGTCTCATTTCTCGCCGAGCTGTTTTGTACACACGTTCCACAAAGGGGCGGAAATGAAGAACGGAGTCACAAAGGTTCCATAGGAGCGGAGAAAATGAAGATCGATCGGAAACGGATCATCATCTGAGGAGGAGAGTGACAATAGCTGGGAGAGGAGACCACAACCTGGGAAATGAGACTGCACATAGACAATGGCCAACGGATCTATACAGGCCGCCACCAGCGGAGCAATTACCGGCTAACCTATCCCCTCCTGCGCTCCGCGCCGTCACATACAGTTGCTAATCGCCCCACCTCACAGCTGGAAATGGCTGAGGGAAAAACGATCAATTCCTGCTCCTTGTGGGGGCGCCGCGCTGCCTAACAATGCCGATCACATGTACATACATATGGAGGCCCCAATCCTCCCACAGTCTGACAGCTATTCAATCAATGCCGAGTTACTGTACATTGTTCTACACATAGACCCAATCACTAAAATCTCAGAGAAGCTTTCATACATTAATGTCACTTCAAAAGTCATTTTCAATCTTTTTTTTCGTTAAAATAATCCCTGTTGATCAAGCTTCGATTTTCCGCGATCGGACACTTCCTGTTATAGGGTGACAAAACCT
Source organism: Lithobates clamitans (assembly GCA_037952925.1). Lineage (NCBI taxonomy): Eukaryota > Metazoa > Chordata > Amphibia > Anura > Ranidae > Lithobates > Lithobates clamitans. The sequence goes on along the minus strand of JBBGZY010003370.1, from coordinate 104,266 downwards.
TGATCCTGTATCCCATTTGTGTTCCTGGGTTGTCACCCTGTCTTATGGACTTCTGACAGAGACTATGAAGATCAGGCTCAACGTGGGTGGTTCTATGTTGTGACCCAATCAGGCTGTCAGTCTGATCAGGCACTGTTGGGGAAGTTTAGAAAGGAAGAGAAGCCCTGTGAGGACCTCCACAACAGGATAGAGAGCGAACATCTACAGTGGCATCGGGTGAGGACCTCCACAGTGGGGTGGAGAAATGACCTCCATAGAGGTATGGAAAGATAACCTCCACAGTGGGATGGAGAAAGAACCTCCACCCCCACAGTGGGGTGAAGATGGGACCTCCACATAGGAAATTTATAGAGAATCTCCACAGTAGGATGAAGAGAGGACCTGAACTGTGGGATGAAGAGAGGACCTCCACAGTGAGATGGAGAGGGAACATTCACAGTGGGATAGAGAGAAGTCCTCTACATTTGGATGTATAGTGGACCTCTTCCATGGGATGGAGAGAGGACCTCTACAGTTGACTGAAGAGAGGACATCCACAGTGGAATGGAGAAAGGACCTCCATAGAGGGATGGAGAAAGGACCTCCATAGAGGGATGGAGAAAGGATCTCCACAGAGGGATAGAAAGAGAACCTCCACAGTGGGATGGAGAAAGGACCTCTATACTGAGATAGAGAAAGGACACCCACAGTGGCATGGAGAAATTACCTCTGCAGTGCTATGGAGAGATGCCCTCCACAGTGGAATATTGAGAGGTCCTCCACAGTAGGATGGAGAGAGGAACTCCACAGGGGGGTAAGAAAAGACCTCCATGCGGGGATGTAAAAAGGACCTCCACATCGGGATGTAGAAAGGACCTCCACAGCGGGATTGAGAAGGGAACTCCACAGCGGGATGGAAAAATATATCGAGAAAGAGAAAGGACACCCACAGTGGCATGGAGAAATTACCTCTGCAGTGGTATGGAGAGATGGCCTCCACAGTGGGATGGAGAGAGAACCTCAACAGTAGGATGGAGAGAGGAACTCCACAGGGGGATGTAGAAAGAACCTCCACAGGGGAATGTAGAAAGGACCTCCACAGCAGAATGGAGAAAGGACCTCCACAGCGGGATAGAGAAAGGACCTCCACAGCGGGATGGAGAGAGGGCCTCCACAGTGGAATGTAAAAAGGACCTCCGCAGTGGGATGGAGAAAGGACCTCCGCAGTGGGATGGAGAAAGGACCTCCACAGCGGGATGGAGTAAGGGGCCTCCACAGTTGGATGGAGAGAGGACTCCCCTACAGTGGGATGGAGAGATGACCTTCACAGTTGGATGGGGAGAGGGCCTCTACAGTGGGATGGAGAGGGGACCTCCACAGTGGGATGGAGAGGGGACCTCCACAGTGGGATGCAGAAAGGACCTGCACAGTCAAATGGAGAGAGGACCTCCACAGTGGGATGGAGAGAGGACCTCCACAGTGGAATGAAGAGAGGACCTCCACAGCGGAATGAAGAGAGGGCCTCCGCAGTGGGATAGAGAAAGGACCTAAGGACCTCCACAGTGGGATGGAGAAAGGACCTCCGCAGTGGGATGGAGAAAGGACCTCCGCAGTGGGATGGAGAAAGGACCTCCACAGCGGGATGGAGTAAGGGGCCTCCACAGTTGGATGGAGAGAGGACTCCCCTACAGTGGGATGGAGAGATGACCTTCACAGTTGGATGGGGAGAGGGCCTCTACAGTGGGATGGAGAGGGGACCTCCACAGTGGGATGGAGAGGGGACCTCCACAGTGGGATGCAGAAAGGACCTGCACAGTCAAATGGAGAGAGGACCTCCACAGTGGGATGGAGAGAGGACCTCCACAGTGGAATGAAGAGAGGACCTCCACAGCGGAATGAAGAGAGGGCCTCCGCAGTGGGATAGAGAAAGGACCTAAGGACCTCCACAGTGGGATGGAGAAAGGACCTCCACAGTGGGATAGAGAACGGACCTCCACAGTGGAATGGAGAGAGGACCTCCATAGAGGGATGGAGAGAGGACCTCCATAGAGGGATGGGGAAATGACCTCTACAGTGGGATGGAGAAAGGACCTCCACAGAAGAATACAGAGAGGACCTCCACAGTGGGATGGAGAAAGGACCTCTACAGTGGGATGGAGAGGTGAGAGGATACAAGAAAAAAATATTAATGGAGTGAAGAGGGAGAAGGGGGATTGTTGCGGTGCTTATAGATAATAATGGAAACCATTTATTTAAAAAAATATTATAATTTTAATGAGAATAGAGTTAAAACAGAAAATGGCCACTTTGTTCACAGTTAATCAACATTTCATAGTGAAGGTGGTCATTTGGCGAATATTCAGCTCTGACAAAGGTTGTCTTTTCGTATATTAGCCCGAAATGTTTTGCCTATTAGCTTCATCAGGGGATATCCGAATCAAGAAAATGCGTAAAACTGTACAGAAATACAAAAGGAAATGAAATAAGTACAAAATATGCAAAACATATAAAACATAAATGTCATAGAATATAAAGGTATACATCTCTTGCCAATGCCCGCCCCTGAGGAAGGTGAACCTACCGCGCCAGACCTCCCGCTGGCAACCAGCGCCACGGAGAACCAGTCGACCCAGAGAAAAGGAGCCCTGTGCGGCCACAGAAGACACACAGTAACCAGGCTGCGAATGCGTCAAAAAAGAAAAAAGGGGAGGAGAAATAAGTATATAAAATATATATATAAAGTGTATTTATAAAGTTTACCATATAAAAAAGTATGGCAACTAAATGGCAATGAGATGCCAAGGAGATAAATTAAAAATTAAAAAATAGCAATAAGGAAAAAATGAAAATAAAAAATAAGTACTCACTTAAATACTCACATAAATAATTTCAGAGCATGGGGTGGAGGGCGTCTGAGATATAAGAGGAATTTAGATCCCATGGGGATATACTAAATAACTCTGAAAAAATTTCTGGGTCGACTGGTTCCCCGTGGCGCTGGTTGCCTCCGAGAGGTCTGGCGCGGTAGGTTCACCTTCCTCAGGGGCGGGAATTGGCAAGAGATGTATACCTTTATATTCTATGACATTTATGTTTTGTATATTTTTGTAATTAACTATTTGGCATGAGTTGCCAATTACTTGGGTGTTCTACCTTTAGCCGGACATACTTTACATAAAAGAAAAAATTATATTTTATTTGAACTCTAACAAACTTCTCTTATTTGCCCCTTTTTGGTCATTCTGTAGCCCTGTGCTAGGGTGACAACCCTGCCCCCCTCCATAGATACAGTATAGCGAGTGAGCGTTGTCACCTAAGTTCTAAGTGTCTTAATTTCAGGGAATTTAGAATAAATCCTCTATGAACCCACTTTGCATTCCCTGCAAGATGATCGTGCGCTCCCCGGGGGGGGGGGGGGGGGGGACGTGAACTCCGATGCCTGGAGTAAACGGAGAGAGTTGCCGCCTCTTTGCGGTTGCTGGGGTTACGCGGCACACAGTCGCTGCACAGAACGCGATGCATGCATTCCGTAAAAGCCTGTATATAGCTGAGACAAAAATACCGGATCCATTAGAGGAAGCCGGGAAATGATTGCAGCTCGAGCAACATCACCGCCAGCGACAACTTACCTTCTGTCAGGAAATGTAATTAAAGCCAACCCCTTCCCCCTTCATAGCACACAGCACCGCTCAGGGGCCCCCGGGCTCCGTCTTCCACTGTGCAGGTCCTCTCCCCATCCAACTGTGGAGGTCCTTTCTCCATCCAACTGTGAAGTTCCTCTCTCCATTCCACTGTGGAGGTCGTCTCTCCATCCCACTGTGGTGGTCCTCTCTCCATCCCACTGTGGAGGTCCTCTCTCCATTCCACTGTGGAGGTCGTCTCTCCATCCCACTGTGGTGGTCCTCTCTCCATCCCACTGTGGAGGTCCTCTCTCCATCCCACTGTGGAGGTCCTTTCTCCATCCCACTGTGGAGGTCCTCTCTCCATCCCACTGTGGAGGTCCTCTCTCCATCCCACTGTGGAGGTCCTCTCTCCATCCCACTGCGGAGGTCCTTTTACATCCCACTGTGGAGGTCCTCTCTCCATCCCATTGTGGAGGTCTTTTCTCCATCCCGCTGTGGAGGTCCTCTCTTCATTCCACTGTGGAGGCCCTCTCCCCATCCCACTGTGGAGGCCCTCTCCCCATCCCACTGTGGAGGTCCTTTCTCCATTCCACTGCGGAGGTCCTTTTTACATCCCACTGTGGAGGTCCTCTCTCCATCCCATTGTGGAGGTCTTTTCTCCATCCCGCTGTGGAGGTCTTCTCTTCATTCCACTGTGGAGGTCCTCTCTCCATCCCGCTGTGGAGGTCCTTTCTCCATCCCGCTGTGGAGGTCCTTTATACATCCCCCTGTGATCTGGCACTACAAGTTCCAGGCCATAAAACTGGCACCACCTCTGTTACATTGTAATCGTTTTCCGGGAACAACTCGTGATGCAAAAAGACCGCAAACATCAAAAATCTGCTCTTCATGTCCCGCTCACGCCTGTTTTTACCTGTCTGAAGGGTGTGATTTCAAAGCTGCACTGGTGTGAACGGGAGGCTTAGGCTGCATTTGCACCATATCGCTCGGGTAAACGTGCGCAAAACCACACCCAAAGAAAGCGCTGTGTTGATGTGTCAGCAGTGCTGTTTATTGTCAAACGCGCCACAATGCACGACCCCCGAAGCTCATAAAGGTGCATGAGCTACTTTTGCCGCATTGAATTGAACAGGCTGCCCAATGCGCGCGGCGCAACAACAGACAAAACAGCACATGCGCATGGCGCAACTTTGCGTGCGTTCATGAAGCACTATAGTGTGATTTACTAAAGGCAAAAAAGACTGTGCACTTTGCAAAGTGCAATTTCACTGCTCCAGAGCTTAATAAATGAGGTAAGGCTTAAATTTGAAAAGAATATCCAATCACGAGCAAGAAAATAAAGAAAACAGTATTTATTCTTGCACATGATTGGATGATGGAAGTCAGCAGAGCTTTTGCTCATTTACTAAGCTCTGGAGCAACTGCGATTCCGAAGCGTTCCCCTAGAAATCAATGAGCCTGGGATTTGCATCAAAACTGCACCGCAGTGCTCAGAAAATGCACAGGACTCCTTTTAAACTTGCACTGCCTCTGCACCGCACATATGTGAACTGGCTGCAGTGCTTTGAAAAAGTATTCACACCCCTTGAAATTTTCCACATTTTGTCATGTTACAACCAAAAACGTAAATGTATTTCATTGGGATTTTATGTGATAGACCGTCACGCGCACGCTCATTCGCGTGCGTTAGAGAGCGAGCAACAATTCTAGCACTAGACCTCCTCTGTAACTCTAAACTGGTAACCTGTAAAGAAATTTAAAGCGTCACCTATGGAGATTTTTAAGTACTGAAGTTTGGCACCATTCCACGCAATTTTAAAGCGTGACATGTTGGGTATCTATTTACTCGGCGTAACATCGTCTTTCACATAAAAAAAAAAATTGGGCTAACTTTACTGTTTTGTTATTTTTTAAAGAGGAAGTAAACCCTGATGGGTTTTACTTCCTCTTTGTTTCCCTGCAAAGGTAAAGCATAATGGGCTAGTATGCATCGCATCGCATAGTAGCCCATTATGTGACACTTACCTGCAGGAGAAGCCCGCGATGTCCCCGTCTTCCTCGCTAGCAGTGAGCATCCATCTTCTCCCCTCTTGCTTCCGGGGTCGCGAACTCCGGCTCTGTGACTGGCCGGAGTCGCGTGACGTCACTCCTGCGCATGCGCGCAGGAGCCACCAGTCACGGCATGACCCGAGCTAGAAACGGCACAGCGTGCCCTTTCTAACTCCGGCGCATGCGCAGAAAAAAAACGCTGTACGGTGATTTGCAAATACTGTATCTCCTAGACCGTGCAGGTCTGGGAGATATTTCAAGCACCTACAGTTAAGCCTTAATCTAGGCTTACCTGTAGGTTAAAGTGGTCTGTAAGTGTTTACAACCACTTTAATTCATGAAACGTTTTTTTTTTTTTCCAAAAAAAAACACGTTTGAAAAATTGTTGCGCAAATACCATATGAGATAAAAAGTTGCAACCACTGCCATTTTATTCCCTAGGGTGTCTGCCAAAAAGACGTTTATAATGTTAGGGGGTCCTGAGTGATTTTCTAGCAAAAAAAAATATGATTTTTACATGTAGGAGAGGAGTGCCAGAATAGGACCCGGTATAGAAGTAGTTAAACTTCTCCACAACTTTATCCCTGACCTGTCTGGTGTGTTCCTTGGCCTTCATGATGCTGTTTGTTCACTAAGGTTCTCTAACAAACCTCTGAGGGCTTCACAGAACAGCTGTATTTATACTGAGATTACATTACACACAGGTGGACTCTATTTACTAATTAGGTGACTTCTGAAGGCAATTGGTTCCACTAGATTGGGGATATGCAATTAGCGGACCTCCAGCTGTTGCAAAACTACAAGTCCCATCATGCTCTGCCTCTGGGTGCCATGCCTAATGGGACTTGTAGTTCTGCAACAGCTGGAGCTTTGCTAATTGCATACCCCTGCTTTAGATTTTAGTTAGGGGTATCAGAGTAAAGGGGGCTGAATACAAATGTACCCCCCACACTTTTCACATATTTATTTGTATCATTTTCCTTCCACTTCACAATTATGTGCCACTTTGTGTTGGTCTATCACATAAAGTACCAATAAAATATATGTAAGTTTTTGGTTGTAACATGACAAAATGTGGAAAATTTCAAGGGGTATGAATACTTTTTTAAGGCACTGTACGTAGAAAGCTGGTTTGGGTCACATGTCATGCGAATCCGATGTGCTTTAAAACGCATCCAATTCTCATATATGTGAACGGACCCTAAGGCCTGGCTCACACCTATACAGGCTGCAATTTGCATATTTCATGTACATTTTGCGTTTTTCAATATACATTTTTGATCCATTGAAGTCTATGGAACCAAAAACCAGAAAAAAAGTCCCCGGCCCTTTCCATAAAATGCACAGGTGTGAACTACATCCATAGGAGACCATGGGGGTTGATTTACTAAAGGCAAATCCTCTTTGCACTACAAGTGCACTGAAAGTGCACTTGGAAGTGCAGTCACTGTAGATCGCTGTAGATCTGAGGGGAAGCTCTGAAATAAGGGGAAGCTCTGCTGATTTTATTATCCAATCATGTGCAAGCAAAAATGCTGTTTTTTATTTTCCTTGCATGTCCCCCTCAGATCTACAGTGACTGCACTTGTAGTGCAAAGTGGATTTGCCTTTAGTAAATCAACCCCCATGTTACATGGACTGTAGTGAGTTTCTGCAAAACTGAAAACACACACACATGTGGTGCTTTTATGTGAGTTTGTATTTATATCATCGTTACATTGTTTTTGTATGGGCAAGGTTTGTATCCCGGGGGGCTTGTGGTTGGCCTTGTTGTATCAATTTTTTTTAAAAAACATGTTACAGTATATACATTTATGAACTGATCTTTTTATATGCTATTTATTTGCTACAATATATCCAATCAATATTGATTTTACTAATATATATTTAAATCTGAACTAAAGGTATGATCTGTATTGCATACTGTTCTCCATTATGCTATTGTTGTTATTATTTTTATGTTATCGATGTTGTTTTTATTATTATTTCATTATTATTGTTGTTAATATTACTATTATATATTATTATTATTACTACTATATATTACTACTACTACTACTACTACTACTATTATTATTATTATTATTATTATTACTACTATATATTACTACTACTACTATTATTATTATTATTATTATTATTATTTAATTATTATTGTTGTCATTACTATTATATTATTATTTTTAATATTAATGATGTTATTACTATTATTATTATTATTGTTTCTGTTATTATTATTGTATCACTACTATTATTTTTTATTATTATTGTTGTTATTACTATTATTATTATTGTCATCACTACTATTATTTTTTATTATTATTGTTGTTATTACTATTATTATTGTTCTTATTCTTGTTACTGTTATTACTGTTGTTGTTGTTTTTGTTATTATGAACAATGTAATGTAATGTTTAGGGCTGCAACTAACGATTATTTTCATAATCGATTAGTTGGCAGATTATTGTTTCGACGAATCGATTAATCTGATAAAATCATTAAAAAGAACATTTATTTAAAGTAATAATGAAAATTATGGGGCACTATTCCTCCCAGGAACACCAATGATGGGGCAGCACTATTCCTCCCGGGAACACCAATGATGGGGCACTATTCCTCCCGGGAACACCAATGATGGGGCAGCACTATTCCTCCCGGGAACACCAATGATGGGGCACTATTCCTCCCGGGAACACCAATGATGGGGCAGAACTATTCCTCCCGGGAACACTAATGATGGGGCACTATTCCTCCCAGGAACACCAATGAATAGGCACTATTCCTCCCGGGAACACCAATGATGGGGCACTATTCCTCCCGGGAACACCAATGATGGGGCAGCACTTTTCCTCCTGGGAACACCAATGATGGGGCACTATTGCTCCCGGGAACACCAATGATGGGGCAGCCCTATTCCTCCTGGGAACACCAATGATGGGGCACTATTCCTCCCAGGAACACCAATGATGGGGCAGCACTATTCTTCCCGGGAACACCAATGATGGGACACTATTCCTCCCAGGAACACCAATGATGGGGCACTATTCCTCCCAGGGACACTAATGATGTGGCATCATTACTCCCGGGAACACCAATGATAGGGCAGCACTATTCCTCCCAGGAACACCAATGGGGCACTATCCCCCCCAGAAAAATCAGTGATGGGGCACTATTCCACCCACCCCCTGGAACACCAATGATGGGGCACTCCCCCCCCCCCGAAATACTTAGGATCATGGGGCACTTGTCATCACAGAAATTAATGTACTGTACTGACAGAGTATTGCATAGCGATTAGCCGCTACCTTATCACTTCACACAGGTGCAGCTCGGCTCTCATGGCTGCTATTCGCCTCTGTCTATTCCCTCGAGGCAGCAGTGGGCGGGGCTGAGAATATGAGGGGGGAGCCGACGTCAGCGAGGAGGAGAGGCGCGGACCTGCCTGGTCACATGAGCGCCGCCACATATGATATATCATGAGAATACGGTGGCGCCGCCGCCTTGTACAGAGGAGGATTCTAACACTGGAACGGAGCGGAGGTGGGACTGGCAGGGAGGAAGGTGCGGACCAACTAATCGATTATCGATAATTATCGATTAATCGTTTCAGCCCTAGTAATGTTACATTGGTCCAATTTAGCACAAGGTAGGTATATACAGCACATCTCACACAGGGGCCCCCTGAGGAAGGTGACAATAACTGTAGTAGTGAGAGCTCCTACAACAAGAGCCACAACCTTCCAGATCCTGTACTGAGTATCTGCCCCACTGCATCCCAACCACAAGGGGGCGCCGCCATTCACAAAACACTTTGGGAGTCGATTTATAAAACATTTATTGCACGAATGTCAGAAGCAATCGTGCAAGTTGAACAAAATGTCCCAAATTTTTTTTTCTAAAACATGAATGCCTGTATCGTCGGCTCCATCTAGTGGAAACAATTCAGTGTTGGCATTTCAGAAAACTATACCGCGCTTTGGCCACTAGATGGAGCGGACGATACGGGCATTAAACTTTTAGAAAAAATCTGACATGTTGTTCAACTCGCACGAATGCTTCTGACATTCGTGCAACAAAAGTCCATCGAACACTCCCTTCCCCCAGACTAGCAATGTTGCTGTCCAAAAGGTGCCCTCCTGTGCTCCTTCATTCAGAATGGGGGGGCGCTCTAATACAGGAGGTGTGTTACTGGCCAGATTACCAGGTGAAGACAGAAGAAAGAAAACAAATGCAGGTGCCACATCTATTGATTGCTAAGCTGCAATAAATGAAGTTTTTGGTTTGGGGTTTAGTACTGCTTTATGCTGATTGGTCCATGACAGGGAAGCTGGGACTTGTAGTTCCAACCCAGATAAAGCAGGGCGGGATGCCTTAGATGCTGCGAAAGGGAATGAAAGTAATTAATCAGGACTCAGCAGAGCAGATCGAGCGTTCTGGGCACCCGCCGGGGGGATAGGCCGCCACAATCTCATCTAAACGATGTGAACGAAATAACAAAGCAATCGCCCTCCGGACACGCAGAGCCAGCCGAACGAGGAACAGGAGACGCGACGCACAACTCATTCCAAACAACCACACTGCTGATATTTGCCGCACAGATTTATTTTTTTTCCATACAAATTCCTTATTCTGGCACGACACAGACAATGCAACCGCGTCAGAGCAACCGCTGAACCATCGGAGCCGCCATCGCCGAATCAGGACCGGGCAGAGCATGGCCTTATTTAAACCTGTCATCACAAACATGTTGTGCTGAGTAATATGTCATTGTGGCACTTTGCTGTAGTCTCTCACCTTGTGACTTGCTACAAAATTACAATGTACAGCCTGATCACTGGGGGGGGGGGGGACTGAGGAAGTGGTTACTGCTGCCTGCAGCAGACTGATGACATCATCTCATCATAGGCAAAGTCAGCAGCTGGAGCTCAAGGACGACTTTTGCTGTGTATTGTGACATGTCAGAAATAGGCTGCCTAAAATGTTCTAGTGTGCCAAGCAACTTCCTTTGTTTTTTTGTTTTTTTTTGTTTTTAAAAAACAAATTAACAAAAACAACTTTTGCTGCAATATTCACCTTTAGAGATTTCCCTTGCAGTACTTTTTTCGGCCACTAGATGCCCTCAGTCAGCCCCCTTCCACTGAGCCTGGGTCATCCCGGACAAGCCCCCAACCTGTGACAGCGGTGACCTCATTTCCCCCGTCACTCTGCCCTCTCCTCCTAAAAGCATGCTTTGTGTCAGCATACGAACTGGATGGCTCCTTGTGCTGCTTCATCTACTCACACTTCAGCCCTGCTGTGCAAGGACTGCGAAAGGCTGATTCCAAATCAGGTACTTATACTGCTTCTATATAAAAAAAAAAATACATTTAAATGACGAATTAAGGATGACAGAGCTGCATTCGTTTGTGTCTTTCATATCTGCCCAGAGTTCAGCTTTAACAATGACACAGTCAAATTTTATATAAAATGATCTCAGAATCCCTCCACCATTCAGCAGGTAATTAAAAATATTTGAAGGGTTTTCTATATACTCCACAAAATTTAGTGCCGTGTCAACGTCTACTTTGTAGAAATAAAATTGGGTTCCCTGCTGACCAATGGCTGCCCTCTGATTGCACACAGACAAGACTTATAAACCGCATCGGGAACGCATGCAACACTCAGTGCTGCATTACAAAATGCATTAAAAAACACAAAACACAAAATATCGCTTAAAAACTGCGTGTGAACGCAAAGAGCATTTGCAGGCAGGGAATATTTGATTCTCGTGAAGACGTATGCTGACCAGAGGGTACAGCCAGTGCTCTTATAAAGAGGACCTGTCATCCGCACCTTCCTATGACCTTTGTCACCTCCCCCAATTCCCTCTCTCTGTATTTTTAAAATATTTTATTGACTATATAGAAAAAAAATGTTCATTCGGCTCCCCTGTGACCTTTAATTTTCTGTGACATTTATAAACATGTAGGAGCGGCACGCTGACACGGCGGGATAGACTTCACTTTAAATAACAGGAAATGGAATTTTGATAAATGACTTTGGAATGACGAATCTCTATATAAAAAATTTCACCTCCTCCATGGCGGCTTTAAGCCTGTGCAGGAAAGCAGAGACTTGTAGCCTGGGAATCTTCCACCGACAAGGAACTAATGTACATCTCCCAGCATGCCTTTGTGTAACTTGGGGGTCTCCAACCCATGATGAACTACATTTCCCAGCATGCCCTTGTGTAACTTGGGGGTCTCCAACCCATGATGGACTACATCTCCCAGCATGCCCTTGTGTAACTTGGGAGTCTCCAACCCACGATGGACTACATCTCTCAGCATGCCCTTGTGTAACTTGGGTGTATCCAACCCATGATGAACTACATCTCCCAGCATGACCTTGTGTAACTTGGGTGTATCCAACCCATGATGAACTACATCTCCCAGCATGACCTTGTGTAACTTGGGTGTATCCAACCCATGATGAACTACATCTCCCAGCATGCCCTTGTGTAACTTGGAGGTCTCCAACCCATGATGGACTACATCTCCCAGCATGCCCTTGTGTAACTTGGGGGTCTCCAACCCATGATGGACTACATCTCCTAGCATGCCCTTGTGTAACTTGGGAGTCTCCAACCCATGATGGACTACATCTCCCAGCATGCCCCTGTGTAACTTGGGGATCTCCAACCCATGATGGACTACATCTCCCAGCATGCCCTTGTGTAACTTGGGGGTCTCCAACCCATGATGGACTACATCTCCCAGCATGCCCTTGTGTAACTTGGGGGTCTCCAACCCATGATGGACTACATCTCCTAGCATGCCCTTGTGTAACTTGGGAGTCTCCAACCCATGATGGACTACATCTCCCAGCATGCCCCTGTGTAACTTGGGAGTCTCCAACCCATGATGAACTACATCTCCCAGCATGACCTTGTGTAACTTGGGTGTATCCAATCCATGATGAACTACATCTCCCAGCATGACCTTGTGGATCTTGGGTGTCTCCAACTCATGATGAACTACATCTCCCAGCATGCCCTCATATAACTTAAAGTCACAGGGAACTACATCTCCCAGAATGCCCTTGTAAGACCTAGGAATCTCCAACCTGCAAGGAACTACATCTCCCAGGATGCCCTTGTAAGACCTAGGAATCTCCAACCCACAAGGAACTACATCTCCCAGGATGCCCTTGTAAGACCTAGGAATCTTCAACCCACAGGGAACTCTATCTCCCAAATTGACTTTGTGAAACCTGGGACCTGTAACTTGGGAATCACCAACCCACAAGGAACTACATCTCCCAGCATGCCCTTGTGTATCCTGAGACTCTCCAACCCACAATGAAGTACATTTCCCAACATGCTTTGTGAATCCTGGGACTTGTGAACCAGGAAACTTCAACTAACAAACTCCTAGGAACTACAACTCCTAGTATAACTTTGTAAAACCTGTGAATCTCCAACCCGCAAGGAACTACGTCTCCCAGCATGCTTTGCGAATCCTGTGACTCATGAACCAGGAAACTTCAAGGAACTACATCGCCTAAGATGCTCTTGTAAGATCAGGAAATCTCCAACCCACAAGGAACTACATCTCCCAGCATGCCCTTGGAATCTCCAACCCACGAGGGACTACATCTCCCAGCATACCTTTGTAAGATTTGGGAATTTTCAACCCACAAGTAACTACATCCCCAACTGCTCCCAGTGTGCATTGTGAAACCTGGGATTTGTAATTTGGGAATCTCCAACCCACAAGGAACTACTTCTCCCAGCATGCCCTTGTCTATCCTGGGAATCTCCAACCCACAAGGAACTACTTCTCCCAGCATGCTTTGTGAATTCTAGGACTTGTAAACCAGGAATCTTCAAGTTACAGAACTACAACTCCTACCATGCCCTTATAAGACCTGGGAATCTCCAACCCACAAGGAGCTACATCTTCCATCCTTTGTAAATCCTGGAGCTTATAATCTATAAATCTCAACCTACAAGAAACGACATCTCCCAGCACGCCTTGCAAAACCTGGAGCTTTCCAATCCATGAGGAACTACATCTCCCAGCATTCCCTTGTAAAATCCGGCAATCTCCAACCCTCAAGGAACTACTACCTCAGCCGAACTCTAAACCTCCACCTAATATCTAATCCTAATCTTTAATCTGATTTTAGTGCCTAACCCTAGACCTTGAATGTGGACAGAACCCCGGGCTGTATTTCTCACAGTGGCCCCCGGGGGCCGGTGCCTGGTGCAGCAGGCTTAGAGGAAGAATCATCAACCATTTAATTTGTGATAATTGTGTTCTTGTCCCTCTTCTGTTCCACTCTGGACATTTGTGGCCAAATTCAGGAAACTGCAGAAGAAAGGGGGTGCATGAGTTTTATGGGGAGTGTAGGGCATTAAGGTGCAGGTAATGCAAAGGAGAAAAAGGGTGCAGGAGATGTAGAGGGTTGGGGTGCAGGTGTTAAGGACTTAAAGGATGTAGAGTGTACATGGGATGTAAGAGGAAGCAGAGGATGTAGAAGAAAGGGGTGTAGGAGTAAAGGGATGCAGGGAATAAACAGGGTTCTATGGATGCAAGGAGTGAATCAGATGTAGGAGGAAAAAGGTGCTGGTATTGTACATTGGTGAAAATAAGCATTTGATCCCCAAGCAAAACATGACTTAGTACTTGGTGGAGAAACCTTTGTTGGCACGCACAGAGGTCAGACATTTCTTGTAGTTGGTGACCAGGTTTGCACAGATCTTTTGGTTCACTCTTCTTTACAGATCTTCTCTAAATCCTTAAGGTTTCTTGGCTGTCGCTTAAAAACTCGAAGTTTCAGCTCCCTCCATACATTTTCTATAGGATTAAGGTCTGGAGACTGGCTAGGCCACTCCGTGACCTTAAATTGCTTCTTTTTGAGCTAATCCTTTGTTGCCTTGGCGGTATGTTTTGGGTCATTGTCATGCTGGAAGACCCATCCACGACCCATCTTCAGTGTTCTGGCTGAGGGAAGAAGGTTCTCATGCAAGATTTTACAATACATGGCCCCGTCCATTGGCCCCTCAATGCAGCAAAGTCGGCCTGGACCTTTATCAGAGAAACAGCTCCAAAGCATAATGTTTCCACCTCCGTGCTTGACTGTAGGGACGGTGTTCTTAGGGTCATAGTCAGCATTTTTCTTCTCCCAAACACGGCGAGTCGAGTTAATGCCAAAGAGTTCAATTTTGGTCTCATCTGACCACAGCACTTTCTCCCAATCCTTCTCTGTATCATTTAGATGTTCATTGGCAAACTTCAGATGGGCCTTTACATGTTCCTTCTTGAGGAGGGGGACCTCTGCAGGACTTCAATCGATGGCGGCGTATTGTGTTATCAATGGTGTGTTTGGTGACTTTGGTCCCAACTGCCTTGAGATCATTCACAAGCTCCTCCCGTGTAGTTCTGGGCTGATCCCTCACTTTTCTTATGATCATCCTTACCCCATGAGGTGAAATCTTGCATGGAGCTCCAGACCTAGGGCGATTGATGGTTATTTTGTATTTCTTCCATTTGCAAATAATTGCTCCAACAGTTGTCTCCTTCTCACCAAGCTTCTTGCTGATGGTCTTGTAGCCCATTCCAGCCTTGTGTAGGTCTACAATCTTCTCCCCGACGTCCTCTGACAGCTCTTTGGTCTTGCCCACGATGGTGAGGCTTGAATGGAAGAAAGAGATTCTGTGGACAGGTGTCTTTTATACACATAACGAGTTGTCATTAGGAGAACCTTCTTACATTGACAGGACTAATCTGTGTACCACACAAGCACCTACTGTAGCCAGTCTGTGGGAGCCAGAATAATTTTTGGTTGGTGGGGGATCAGGGAGGTTCAGGGGATGTAGGCAGAAGGGGTGCAGGGGGTGTAGTAGGTTCTAGGGGGAGTAGAGGGTGCAGGGAATGTTAAGTAGTAAGAATGGGGTGCAGGGGATGTAGAGGGTGCAAGGGATGTAGGGTGTAGATGGAAAATAGTGGGAAAAGGGTCCGGGGGAAGTAAAGGGGAAGTAAAGGGGTGAAGGGGATGTAGAGGGGTGCATTAGCAGTAGTAGAAAGGGGGTACAGGGGATGTAGAAGGGCTGAGGGGATGTAGCAGCTGTGAAGAAGAGTCAAGGGCTCTTTACACTTCAAGAAACTTGAAACTATGTAGAGGGGTGAACAGGATGTCATAGGAAGAGGGTGCAGGGGTTGTAGGGTGTGTATGAGAAATAGTGGGAAAGGGATACAGGGGATGTACAGGGGTGAAGGAGATGTAGGGGGTGCATGAATAGTAGTAGAAAGGGAGTGCAGGGATGTAGTGGAAGTGAAGAAGAATCAAAGGGATCTTTACAGCTCAGGAAACCTGAAACCATGTAGAGGGGTGAACAGGATGTAGGAGCAAGGGGGTGCAGGGGTTGTAGAAGGGTGCATGGGATATAAGAGAAAGGGGGTTCAGGAGATGTAAGAGGAAGGGGGTAAGGGAATGTAGAGGGTGCCTTGGATATAGGAGGAAGGGGGTTCAGGGGATATAGAGGGTGCATGGAATATAGGAGGAAGGGGGTTCAGGGAATGTAGACGGTGCAGAGGAAGGGGTGCAGGGAATGGAAAGGGATGCAGAAGATGTAGAAGGAAAGCATGCAGGGGATGTACAGGGTGATGGCAAGGCAGAAGTGAATCTGATGTAGGAGGAAAGAAGTCTTGGGGATGTAGGGGGTACATGGGATGTAGGAAGAAGGGGTGCAGGGAGTGTAGCAGGGTGTTTCGAAAGTAGAGGGTGCAGGGGATGTAGAGGTGAATGTAAAGTAGTAGGAAGAGGTGCAGGAGATGTACAGTAGGGGGAAGAAGTAAAGGAGATATAGAGGAATGTAGGGTGTGCATGGGAAATAGTAAGAAAAGGGTACAGCGGATTTAAAGGGAGATGGGGGAGGTAGAGGGGTGTAGAGGATGTAGGGGGTGCGTGGGCAGTAGTAGAACTGCTGCAGGGGATGTAGAAGGGTGCAGGGGATGTAGAAGGGTGCAGGGGATGTAGCTGATGTGAAGAAGAGTCAAAGGGATCTCAGCTCAGGAAACCTGAAACCATGTAGAGAGGTGAACAGGATGTAGGCGGAAGGGGGTGCAGGGGAGGGGTTGCAGAAAGGTGCATAGGATGTAGACAGATAAGATGCAGGAGTTGTAGGGGGTGCAGGGGGTGAATCTGATGTAGGAGGAAAGGGGTGTAGGGAATGTAGGGAGTGCATGGGATGTAGGAGGAAGGGGTACAGAGGGTGTAGTAGGGTGTATGGGATGTAGGAGGAAGGGGTACAGAGGGTGTATTACGGTGTAGCGGATGTAGGAGGAAGGGGTACAGAGGGTGTAGTAGGGTGTAGCGGATGTAGGAGGAAGGGGTACAGAGGGTGTAGTAGGTGCAGGAGATGTAGGAAAAAAGGCTACAGAGGGTGTAGTAGGGTGCAGGGGATGTAGGAAGAAAGGGTGCAGAGGGTGTAGTAGGGTGCAGGATATGTAGGAAGAAAGGGTGCAGAGGGTGTAGGGGGTGCAGGGGATGTAGGAAGAAGGGATACAGAGGGTGTAGTATGGTGCATGGGATGTAGGAGGAAGGGGTACAGAGGGTGTAGTAGTGTACAGATTATGTGGGAGGAAGGGGTACAGAGGGTGTAGTAGGGTGCATGGGATGTAGGAGGAAGGGGTACAGAGGGTGTAGTAGGGTACAGGTGATATAGGGGGAAGGGTACAGAGGATGTAGTAGGGTGCACATGATGTAGGGGTACAGAGGGTGTAGTAGGGTACAGATGATGTAGGAAGAAGGGGTACAGAGGGTGTAGTAGGGTACAGATGATGTAGGGGGAAGGGGTACAGAGGGTGTAGTAGGGTGCACATGATGTAGGTGAAAGGGGTACAGAGGGTGTAGTAGGGTGCAGGAGATGTAGGGGGAAGGGGTGCAGAGGGTGTAGTAGGGTACAGATGATGTTGGAGGAAGGGGTACAGAGGGTGTACAGAGGGTGTAGTAGGGTGCAGGGGATGTAGGGAGAAGGGGTACATAGGGTGTAGTAGGGTACAGATGATGTAGGGGAAAGGGGTACAGAGGGTGTAGTAGGGTACAGATGATGTTGGAGGAAGGCGTACAGAGGGTGTACAGAGGGTGTAGTAGGGTGCAGGGGATGTAGGGGGAAGGGGTACATAGGGTGTAGTAGGGTACAGATAATGTAGGAAGAAGGGGTACAGAGGGTGTACAGAGGTTGTAGTAGGGTACAGATGATGTTGGAGGAAGGGGTACAGAGGGTGTAGTAGGGTACAGATGATGTAGGAGGAAGGGGTACAGAGGGTGTAGTAGGGTACAGATGATGTTGGAGGAAGGCGTACAGAGGGTGTACAGAGGGTGTAGTAGGGTGCAGGGGATGTAGGGGGAAGGGGTACATAGGGTGTAGTAGGGTACAGATAATGTAGGAAGAAGGGGTACAGAGGGTGTAGTAGGGTACAGATGATGTTGGAGGAAGGGGTACAGAGGGTGTACAGAGGGTGTACAGAGGGTGTAGTACGGTGCAGGGGATGTAGGGGGAAGGGGTACAGAGGGTGTAGTAGGGTACAGATGATGTAGGAAGAAGGGGTACAGAGGGTGTAGTAGGGTGCAGGAGATGTAGAGGGTTTAGATGATGTAGGAGGTGCATGGGAAGTGGTAGGAAGGGGGTGCAGGGGACAGAGAGGTACAGGGGATGTAGGGGATGCTAAGAGGAGTCAAAAGGATCTTTATAGCTCAGGAAACCCAAACTCATCTCTTCTTTCTCCTGTTGGGTGCTCTGTATATACAAATAGTTCTTTCTATAAAGCAGATCACTTCTTCCCCATCAGCAAATGATTCAGATGTGCCTGGACAGCAAGTTGTCTAAATTTGGCCCTCGCCAACTCCCTGACCCCAATCCTGCACTGACCCCCCAACTTCATCCTCTCCTGACTTTTACCCCCCCTGATACCCTACATAGGCATGGTACGGCTCCAAGGCTGCAGACAACAAGATCTGCTTTACGTTTCTCCGGAGTGAGATTCACTTTTGAGGATTCTCTCAGCTGGCAGGAGGAGAGCGGATCTGGGTGAGCGCGGCGCTCTGGGTTTGCCGTCCCTGATATTAATTCCGAGCTATTTTGGGAGTCTCCCCTGCGCTCGGCCGCCTGGCTGCGCCTGTGAGCGCGGTCTGAGGCGTGTGCGCCCGTGTGCAGCGGCCCCGCCGGGGTAATTAGTAAGATAAGGATGAAAATCTTTGTGCACATTCCCGGACACAAATCGTCCTTCCCGGAGGGGGAGGAGACCGCTGCTGCCGCCGCCGCGGCGCACAGACCCTACAAATCCTGAACGGCGGGCACAGCCGCCCTCTGGGTGCCGCTTATCTGTTTGACTTTTTCTGTGCGTTTTATTTTTGGCTGCGCACGTGCGTCTGCGTCGTACAGAGATATCCAGACGTGGCGATCCGACGCAGATTGTGCGCAGCCGCCTATTATGGGATGCAGGTGAGCGCAGGAGGTTTTATTCCTTCACAGGGAATTACAATTAGTAACATAAGAGATACATAGGATGAAAAGTGATACAAATGTATCGAGTGAAACCCATAAAAATGATACAAATAGGGCAAAAAAATAAAACATTCACCTTCATGTATGGTGCTCACTCCTTGACCACTTAAGGACCGAGCCTCTTTCTGAGATTTGGTGTTTACAAGTTAAAAACAGTTTGTTTGTTTTTTGCTAGAAAATTACTTAGAACCCCCAAACATTATATATATATATATATATATATATATATATATATATTTATTTATTTATTTATTTATTTTTTTCTAACACCCTATAGAATAAAATGGCGGTCATTGCAATACTTTCTGTCACACCGTATTTGCGCAGCGGCCTTACAAGCGCACTTTTTTTTGGAAAAAATACACTTTTTTTAATTAAAAAAAAAGACAACAGTAAAGTTAGCCCATTTTTTTTTATATTGTGAAAGATAATGTTACGCTAAGTAAATTGATACCCAACATGTCACGTTTCAAAATTGCGCCCGCTCATGGAATGGCGACAAACTTCTACCCTTAAAAATCTCCATAGGCGACGTTTAAAAAAATTCAGCAGGTTGCGTGTTTTGAGTTACAGAGGAGGTCTGAGCTAGAATTATTGCTCTCGCTCTAATGATCGCGGCGATACTTCACATGTGTGGTTTGAACACCATTTTCATATGCGGGCGCTACTCACGTATGCGTTCACTTCTGAACGCAAGCTCGGTGGGACGGAGTGCATTTAAAAAAAAATAATAATAATTTTTTATTTTACCTTTTATTTTTTATTCTTACACTGTTCTTTTTAAAAAAAAATGTGTCACTTTTATTCCTATTACAAGGAATGTAAACATCCCTTGTAATAGAAAAAAAGCATGACAGGACCTCTTAAATACGAGATCTGGGGTCAAAAAGACCTCACATCTCATATTTACATTAAAAGCAATAATAATTAAAAAAATTAATTTAAAAAAATGTTTAAAAAAATAAAATAAAAATGGCTCTTTAAAGCGGTGTTCCAGCTGTTTTTTTAGGGGGTGGAACCAAAGAATGGCGCTCGGAGGTGGGTAGGGGGTGGAACCAAGGAATGGTGCTCAGAGGTGGGTAGGGAGTGGAACCAAGGAACGGTGCTCAGAGGTGGGTAGGGGGTGGAACCAAGGAACGTTGCTCAGAGGTGGGTAGGGAGTGGAACCAAGGGACGGTGCTCAGAGGTGGGTAGGGGGTGGAACCAAGGAACGGTGCTCAGAGGTGGGTAGGGGGTGGAACCAAGGAAAGGTGCTCAGAAGTGGGTAGGGAGTGGAACCAAAGAATAGTGCGCAGAGGTGGGTAGGGGGTGGAACCAAGGAATAGTGCTCAGAGGTGGGTAGGGGGTGGAACCAAGGAACAGTGCTCAGAGGTGGGTAGGGGGTGGAACCAAGGAACGGTGCTCAGAGGTGGGTAGGGAGTGGAACCAAGGAACGGTGCTCAGAGGTGGGTAGGGAGTGGATCCAAAGAATAGTGCTCAGAGGTGGGTAGGGGGTGGAACCAAGGAACGGTGCTCAGAACTGGGTAGGGGGTGGAACCAAGGAACGGTGCTCAGAGGTGGGTAGGGAGTGGATCCAAAGAATAGTGCTCAGAGGTGGGTAGGGGGTGGAACCAAGGAATAGTGCTCAGAGGTGGGTAGGGGGTGGAACCAAGGAATAGTGCTCAGAGGTGGGTAGGGGGTGGAACCAAGGAACGGTGCTCAGAGGTGGGTAGGGAGTGGAACCAAAGAATAGTGCTCAGTGGTGGGTAGGGGGTGGAACCAAGGAACGGTGCTCAGAGGTGGGTAGGGAGTGGAACCAAAGAATAGTGCTCGGAGATGGGTAAGGGGTGGAACCAAGGAATGGTGCTCAGAGGTGGGTAGGGGGTGGAACCAAGGAACGGTGCTCAGAGGTGGGTAGAAGGTGGAACCAAGGAATGGTGCTCAGAGGTGGGTAGGGGATGGAACCAAGGAACGGTGCTCAGAGGTGGGTAGGAAGTGGAACCAAAGAATAGTGCTCAGAGGTGGGTAGGGAGTGGAACCAAGGAATAGTGCTCAGAGGTGGGTAGGGAGTGGAACCAAGGAATAGAGCTCAGAGGTGGGTAGGGAGTGGAACCAAAGAATAGTGCTCAGAGGTGGGTAGGGAGTGGAACGAAGGAATAGTGCTCAGAGTTGGGTAGGGAGTGGAACCAAGGAATAGTGCTCAGAGGTGGGTAGGGAGTGGAACCAAGGAATAGAGCTCAGAGGTGGGTAGGGAGTGGAACCAAAGAATAGTGCTCAGAGGTGGGTAGGGAGTGGAACGAAGGAATAGTGCTCAGAGGTGGGTAGGGAGTGGAACCAAGGAATAGTGCTCAGAGGTGGGTAGGGAGTGGAACCAAGGAATAGTGCTCAGAGGTGGGTAGGGAGTGGAACCAAGGAATGGTGCTCGGAGGTGGGTAGGGGGTGGACACAAGAGGTGACTCAGAGGGAGTTCCTGCACCTATTCTCTGAGAAAAAAAGCCCTGGCGCTACCTATGCAAATACAACCCAGGGCTGGGATAAGTGGTGGGCAGGAGGGGCAGCTGCCCTGGGCACTGTGGTATCATGTGAGGTGGGGGGGGGGGCACCACAAGGAAATTGGGGGAGTTAAGTTTGGAGGGGAAATTTGCAGGCAGCAGGGGGTATTGTACTTGAAGTGTCAGAAAAAGGCGTGGTCTTCAAGTGGTTCTCAGTTCTACAGTTCTCTAAAGAAATTCCTTCCATTTTTTTGGTGCATTTTAATAAACAGAAAAAGACGAATATTCTAATATAAGAGGTCTGCTTTTAGATCTCTGATTATTCATTCCCAGGAGGAACGGGGCTGAAAGTACCTAAAATTCTGTATTTTAGGGTCAATTATTCCGGCATTAGGCTGAATGTGACGGCTAAACTGGCGCACATAGAAGGTCACAGCGCTCGCCACTTGTTATTACCAGGAACGGCGGCAATCTTCCCTTTCTCTAGATTGTCCATGAACTTTAAGCAGAAATTACAGCCGTGTCCCACGCGCCGGAGTGCCACTTCAGGCTCTTCGAGTGGTGCGCCTTCTCATTAATTCCAAATGGTTTGTTCGCTATATATAGTATATGTTGGTGTAAATATATATATAAAAGCAAATGTGCCTTCGCTACTGCGCACCACAACTCACAAATGTGAATGCTGCCTGGACTCTGCGTGCCGCCGTGGCACATAGAAACACGCTGGGCCTTGTAGTTCCCTCATCGATCGAAGGCTGCCCAAACCTCCTCTAGGATGTAGATTAATTAGAGGAGTATTTATTTTGTGTGTTGCTACCTTTTGTTTGCAGGTTCGCCACAATTCTTGGCAAATAATTGTAAACTCCCGGCATCGGCGTTGTGTCAATAGAAAGTAATATTGTTTAAACAATCGTTCGTGGAATTGTCTTCTCCATTCAAACAAATCCTCAACAGAACTCCAAACACAGCCTGACACCGAAAGAGTTCATACCAGAGCAGAGCGCCATCTATGGAGTCCAAACTATAGAACCCAACCCAGACTCCTCTCCTGAAATACTCTGCACTGCTGGAGGACTCTGCTTCTTCCTCTATAACTCTCCTCTCCTGAAATACTCTGCACTGCTGCATGACTCTGCTCCTTCCTCTATACCTCTCCTCTCCTGAAATACTCTGCTCTGCTAGAGGACTCTGCTCCTTCCTCTATGACTCTCATCTCCTGAAATACTCTGCACTGCTGGAGGACTCTGTTCCTTCCTCTATAACTCTCCTCTCCTGAAATACTCTGCACTGCTGGATGACTCTGCTCCTTCCTCTAACTCTCTTCTCCTGAAATACTCTGCTCTGCTAGAGGACTCTGCTCCTTCCTCTATGACTCTCATCTCCTGAAATACTCTGCACTGCTGGAGGACTCTGCTCCTTCCTCTATGACTCTCCTCTCCTGAAATACTCTGCTCTGCTGGAGGGCTCTGCTCCTTCCTCTATAACTCTCCTCTCCTGAAATACTCTGCACTGCTGGAGGACTCTGCTCCTTCCTCTAGAACTCTCCTCTCCTGAAATACTCTGCTCTGCTGGAGGGCTCTGCGCCTTCCTCTATAACACTCCTCTCCTGAAATACTCTGCTCTGCTGGAGGACTCTGCTCCTTCCTCTATAACTCTCCTCTCCTGAAATACTCTGCTCTGCTGGAGGACTCTGCTCCTTCCTCTATAACTCTCCTCTCCTGAAATACTCTGCACTGCTGGAGGACTCTGCTCCTTCCTCTATAACTCTCCTCTCCTGAAATACTCTGCTCTGCCGGAGGACTCTGCTCCTTCCTCTATAACACTCCTCTCCTGAAATACTCTGCACTGCTGGAGGACTCTGCTCCTTCCTCTATAACTCTCCTCTCCTGAAATACTCTGCACTGCTGGAGGACTCTGCTCCTTCCTCTATAACTCTCCTCTCCTGAAATACTCTGCTCTGCTGGAGGACTCTGCTCCTTCCTCTATGACTCTCCTCTCCTGAAATACTCTGCACTGCTGGAGGACTCTGCTCCTTCCACTATAACTCTCCTCTCCTGAAATACTCTGCACAGCTGGATGACTCTGCTCCTTCCTCTATAACTCTCCTCTCCTGAAATACTCTGCTCTGCTGGAGGACTCTGCTCCTTCCTCTATAACTCTCCTCTCCTGAAATACTCTGCACTGCTGGAGGACTCTGCTCCTTACTCTATAACTCTCCTCTCCTGAAATACTCTGCTGGAGGACTCTGCTCCTTCCTCTATAACACTCCTCTCCTGAAATACTCTGCTCTGCTGGAGGACTCTGCTCCTTCCTCTATAACTCTCCTCTCCTGAAATACTCTGCACTGCTGGAGGACTCTGCTCCTTACTCTATAACTCTCCTCTCCTGAAATACTCTGCTGGAGGACTCTGCTCCTTCCTCTATAACTCTCCTCTCCTGAAATACTCTGCACTGCTGGAGGACTCTGCTCCTTCCTCTATAACTCTCCTCTCCTGAAATACTCTGCACTGCTGGAGGACTCTGCTCCTTACTCTATAACTCTCCTCTCCTGAAATACTCTGCTGGAGGACTCTGCTCCTTCCTCTATAACTCTCCTCTCCTGAAATACTCTGCACTGCTGGAGGACTCTGCTCCTTCCCTCCGTTCTCTATAACTCTCATCTCCTGAAATACTCTGCATTGCTGGAGGACTCTGCTCCTTCCTCTATAACTCTCCTCTCCTGAAATACTCTGCTCTGCTGGAGGACTCTGCTCCTTCCTCTATAACTCTCCTCTCCTGAAATACTCTGCTCTGCTGGAGGACTCTGCTCCTTCCTCTATAACTCTCCTCTCCTGAAATACTCTGCACTGCTGGAGGACTCTGCTCCTTCCCTCCGTTCTCTATAACTCTCATCTCCTGAAATACTCTGCACTGCTGGAGGAGGACACAATGGAGCTGATATAATATTAGGTATGTGGTGACTTTATTTCCTTTCGCTCCCATCCCCCTCTGCGGGGCCCATCGCTGAAATGACAATAATATGTTTCCGTCACAACCCATCAAGCGCCAAACCTGCGGCTCTTTGTGATTGGCTGATCAGTTGTGCGTCTCATTAACCCCCTCCGTTTTGATGGCCCATCGAGTCACATTACGCCGAGCCGTACATTACAATGCGGCGATGTACATATCCACGCTCGGGCCTCGCCGTATAGAGAAGCGCTGACTCCTCCCCTCCAATCTCCGCGATCAATGGCCCGATCTCCTTTCAACAAAACCGTACGCTGTGAAAGTCTCGCTGACAGTCGACGATTGACTTCCGCCGCCGCCACCTAATGAAGTCAATAAAGTTGCATCCATCCATCAGCAGGTGGAGGGGGGGGAAGGGGGTTCAGGCGCCGCGGATGGAATCGTATTTACAATTAAACTATAACCGGATAAAAATCACTCACCCATCTGAGACTAATTAAAAATCCTCGGGGGGTGTCGCTCTCCGCCATTCCCCGGATTCCTGTTCAATTAATTTATTGTCATTTTCATAACGACGGAGATAACAACAAATGAATTCTGGGGGAAAAAAAAATCTAAACGAAACAAACTGGATCAGGGTAATAAAATACGAATTGAACACGAACGCCGAACAAACATTTTTTGCTTTGGGACCTATAGGGCAGGGCAGGGGAGGAGCTTGAAGACACTTCCAGCCTATCACAGGGGGAAGTTGATTAGATGAGCAATAACTAAATACCTCCCCTGCAGGGCGTGATTCTGGCCAAAATCCTTTTTAGTTTTTTGAATGGAATGCGGAAGATTTCGAACCCCCTATAATATTTGTATTGCTGATAAGAGTGAGACAAAAAAGCGCCAGCTGATCCTACTATAAGTATATATTGAAGGTTAAACCACTTGCTGACCCCGCTAGAAAATGACTTATAACCCCCAAACATTAAATATTTTATGGCAGAGGCCCCAGAGAATAAAATGACGATCGTTGCAATTTTTTATGTCACACGGTATTTGCGCAGAGGTTTTGCAAAGGCAATTTTGGTTTCGAAAAAACACTCTAATGTCTAAATTTATCGTGGTGAACATATGTATGAAAAATAATTCTATAGGAACTACAGTATTCTTAAGCATTGCCCTGATAAAGCAGTCTCTGAAATGCGTCGGTTACCTTTTATTTTCCTGTTGTCACTTTTTAAATGAATATGGCCTCCTAACATGACCCTCTGGAGCTTTTTTTGGGGGTCCTACCCCTTGAGAGGGTCCCCACATCAAGGCAGAGCAGCCGAGGTCTAAGTGTCAAGCCAAACCAACACCTTCTATTTTGACAGAGAAAAAGATCAATGCTTCACATTAGGGATGAGCCGAACACCCCCCGGTTCGGTTCGCACCAGAACCCGCGAACGGACCGCAAGTTCGCACGAACGTTAGAACCCCATTGACGTCTATGGGACTCGAACGTTCGAAATCAAAAGTGCTCATTTTAAAGGCTAATTTGCATGGTATTGTCCTAAAAAGGGTTTGGGGACCCGGGTCCTACCCCAGGGGACATGTATCAATGCAAAAAAAACTTTTAAAAACGGCCGTTTTTTCGGGAGCAGTGATTTTAATGATGCTTAAAAAAAAAAAAGTGAAATATTCCTTTAAATATCGTACCTGGGGGGTGTCTATAGTATGCCTGTAAAGTGACGCGTGTTTCCCATGTTTAGAACAGTCCCTGCACCAAATGTCATTTTTAAAGGAAAAAATCTCATTTAAAACTGCTTGCGGGTTTAATGTCATGTCGGGTCATGGCAATATGGATGAAAATCAGTGAGACAAACGGCATGGGTACCCCCCAGTCCATTACCAGGCCCTTTGGGTCTTGTATGGATATTAAGGGGAACCCCGCACCCAAATTAAAATAAGGAAAGGTCCCTATATACTCTGAACAGCAGTATACAGGCGGTGCAAACAAGACAGGGACTGTAGGTTTGTTGTTAAGTAGAATCTGTTTGTAATTTTGAACATTTTTAATGTGTTTAGCTCCAGCCAAAAAATCTTTTCTAAGCTTTTTGGAAAACATAGGGAAGGGTTATCACCCCTGTGACATTTGTTTTGCGTCTTTCCTCCTCTTCAGAAGATTTCACCTCACTTTTTTGTTCCAATGAAAAATGTTTTTTGAAAATTTGGGTTTTTTTGTGGAACAAGGATTGGAAAGCATCAGTGGAAAGGAGAAATTGTTTTCCCATATTAACTCTTACAGGAGAGAATTTCCCTTCCTTAGGGGTAGATTTCATCTCACTTCCTGTTGTCTCCTTCCGTTTGCAAGTAGGAGTCGTTTGTAAGTTAGATGTTTGAAAGTAGGGTCCTGCCCTATATACTCAGCAGAAATTTGGGCCTTAGGTGTTGCTGTGGCCAAAACACTGTAAGCCCTCACAGGGCCCTGCTGTGAAATATTAGATCAAGAATTGTAATTACATGCCCCTGTTGAACAGGAGCTGAAAAATTAGGCCTTAGGCACTGGTGCTGGTGCCACAACACTGCAACCCCTCACAGACACTCTAGTTGGAACGCAGGAACGAGCCCTGCTGCAAAGTATTGCATCAAAAATTGTAATTACACGCCCCTGTTAGACAGGGGCAGAAAAATTGGGCCTTAGGCACTGGTGCTGGTGCCACAACACTGCAACCCCTCACAGACACTCTAGTTGGAACGCAGGAACGAGCCCTGCTGCAAAGTATTGCATCAAAAATTGTAATTACACGCCCCTGTTAGACAGGGGCAGAAAAATTGGGTCTTAGGCACTGGTGCTGGTGCCACAACACTGCAACCCCTCACAGACACTCTAGTTGGAATGCAGGAACGAGCCCTGCTGCAAAGTATTACATCAAAAATTGTAATTACACGCCCCTGTTAAACAGGGGCTGAAAAATTGTGCCTTAGGCACTGGTGGTGGCGCCCAGAACCAAAAATGTTCTTACAAGCTATCAGCGTGATGATTGAGGAGGAAGAGGATAATTACTCAGGGATAGTCACTCAGCATCAGCATAGGCAGTCTTTGAAGGGATCTGAGATTTCAAAAAAAATTATTCGGTTACATCTGCATCAGGTGCTTGGTAGCTGGTGGTGATCCAAGACTGATTCATTTTTATGAAGGTCAGCCGATCGACCGAGTCGGTGGACAGACGCACCCTGTGATCGGTTACCACGCCTCCAGCAGCACTGAATGTGCGTTCCGAAAGAACGCTGGATGCAGGACAGGCCAGTAGCTCAATTGCATACTGTGCAAGCTCTGGCCAGTGATCCATCCTCAAGACCCAGTAACCCAGAGGATTTTCGGTGGGAAAGGTGTCCAAGTCTGATCTTGCCCCTAGGTATTCCTGCACCATGTAAAACAGACGCTGGCGATGGTTGCTGGAACCGATCATACCTTGGGGCTGCGGACCAAAAAATTGTCTGAACGCATCGGTCAGACGGCCACCTTCTCCACCGCTCCTTCTTTGACTGACCGAAGCCTCAGCAACACGTTGTCCAGAAACAGGAGTTTGTAACCTCCCAGTCTCTGGGAACGCGTTGCACAGACCTTTCTGCAAGGCCTCCCGAAGATGTTTCATCCTCTGCTCCCTCTGCGATGGCAAGATAAGGTCCGCAACCTTACCCTTGTAACGTGGATCAAGGAGGGTTGCCAGCCAGTATTGGTCCTTCTCCTTGATACCACGAATACGAGGATCCTTACGCAGGCTTTGCAGGATCAGGGAGGCCATGCAGCGTAGGTTTGCTGAGGCATTCGGTCCGGAGTCCTCTGGGTCACTAAGGACAACAACGTCCGCAGCCACCTCCTCCCAGCCACGTACAAGTCCATGTGTTCCTTGGGACTGATCCCTTAAAGACTGCTGATGCTGAGTGCCAGGCTCCACCTCCATACTGACACAATCTTCCTCCTCCTCCTCCTCCTCCTCCTCGTCCTCTTCCTGTGTGATCGGCGGGCACGCAGGAACACTGTCTGGATAAAGGGGGCCTTGAGAGCTAAGGAAGTCCTCCTCTTCCTGCCTCTGTTCTGCCTCAAGTGCCCTGTCCATTATTCCACGCAGCGTGTGCTGAGGTCCGTCAGCCGAGCACTGGCATTATATGACCGGCGGAAATGCACAGAGACTTTCCTGGCCTGCCTCAGGACATCCTGTAAGCCCGGGTACCTGCCCAAGAACCGCTGCACCACCAAGTTAAGGACGTGAGCCAAACAGGGCACATGGGTCAGTTGTCCCTGTCGGAGGGCAGAGAGGAGGTTGGTGCCATTGTCGCAAACCACCATTCCTGCCTTAAGTTGGCGTGGCGTCAACCACCTCTGAACCTGCCCCTGCAGAGCTGACAGAACCTCTGCCCCAGTGTGGCTCCTGTCCCCCAAGCACACCAGCTCAAGCACCGCATGGCATCTTTTGGCCTGCGTACTTGCGTAGCCCCTTGAACGCCTACGGAGCACCGCTGGTTCCGAGGAAGAGGCCATGGAGGAAGAAGAAGAGGAGGGGGTGGAGGAGAGAGGTGTGTCACAATCAGCATTTTGGAGGCGTGGTGGCGGAACAACCTCCAACACTACTGCACCTTGTCCTGCATCCTTCCCAGCTGCCAGCAGAGTCACCCAATGCGCCGTGAAACTTAAGTAACGTCCCTGTCCATGCCTGCTGGACCATGAGTCAGCGGTAATATGCACCTTACCGCTGACCGCCCTGTCCAGCGAGGCATGGACATTGCCTTCCACATGCCGGTAGAGAGCCGGAATCGCCTTCCGTGAGAAAAAGTGGCGTTTGGGTACCTGCCACTGAGGAACCGCACATTCCACAAACTCACGGAAGGGGGCAGAGTCTACCAACTGAAAAGGCAGCAGTTGAAGTGCTAGCAATTTTGCCAAGCTAGCATTCAACCGCTGGGCATGTGGATGGCTGGGAGCAAACTTCTTTCGGCGGTGCAGCAGCTGGGGCAGGGAAATTTGCCTGGTACAATCTGACGTCGGTGTACCAAAAGCAGATTGCCCACAAGTACTTGGCTGTGACACACCTAATTCTACACCTTCATTCCTCTCACTGCAGGTCTCAGAGAGGACTGAAGGTCTAGTGGGGTTGGAAATCTCAGCTGATGAGGAGCAAGGAGAGATCGTCTTTGTTCTTTGGTGTGGGTCTTTTAGATACGCTTGCCAACGAACTGCATGGCAGGTCAACATATGTCTGGTCAAGCATGTGGTACCCAAGCGGGAGATGTTTTGGCCACGCGAGATACGCTTGAGACATATGTTGCAAATAGCAGCGGTGCGATCTGATGCACTCGTCTCAAAAAAGGCCCACACCAAAGAACTTTTTGAATAACGCGCAGAGACTGCAGCGCCCTGCACATGTGGAGCTTTGGGGTGTGATGCAGTCAATGTGCTGCCCTTAGGCTGGCCCCTGGAGGGCATCCTGCCTAGTTGGTGATGTGCCACCTCCTCCTCCTCCTCCTCCTCCTCCTCTCTCCTATCAGGCACCCACGTTGAGTCAGTGACCTCATCATCCCCTCCCTCCTCATCACTGGAGCAAACCTGGCAGTATGCTGCAGCAGGGGGAGCATGACTGCCAGATTGCTGTCCTTCTTGGGCACCCCCTCTGTCCGTGCTCATGTTACTGCCTTCATTGAGCTCAGTATCATCATCAGAGCCTTCCAAACGCTGGGCATCCTCCTGGAGCATGTACCCAACACTGTGGTCAAACAGTTCGAGGGAATCCTCATGAGGACATGGTGGAGCTAGGGAAGGAGTCACTGATGACATTGAGCTGAGGGAAGAGGCCGCTGCTTTGCCAGACAAAGCACCCTGGGCATGGGTGAGAGAGGATGAGGAGGATGAGGACGGCTTGGTCATCCACTCGACCAAGTCTTCCGCATGTTGCGGCTCAACACGGCCAGCTGCCGAAAAAAAGGCCAAGCGTGTCCCATGGCCACGTGCTGATGAGGATGCACCGTCTCCACGACCAGCACTAGACACAGAGCCTGCTTGCCCTCTCTTATTGGCTTGTGACTGTCTGCCTCTCCTTCTTGGCCTTCCAGACATACTAATGGCCTGTAGCTGCACTAAGCTGGGATAGAACACCTGTAATTTTCTTAAGGTAGCTTTATATACTGTAACCAGACAAGCCTGCCTGTCAGTAGGAAGATAACAGGAACGGATCTAGCTGAACACTGTGAGCAGGACGCACTGTACTAAATGTAAATAGTCTAGCTGCCTGACCGTGGTACTAATAGGATCAAAAAGAACACCTGTAATTTTCTTAAGGTAGCTTTATATACTGTAACCAGACAAGCCTGCCTGTCAGTAGGAAGATAACAGGAACGGATCTAGCTGAACACTGTGAGCAGGACGTACTGCACTAAATGTATATAGCAGGAACGGATCTAGCTGAACACTGTGAGCAGGACGCACTGCACTGAATGTAAATAGCAGGAACGGATCTAGCTGAACACTGTGAGCAGGACGTACTGCACTAAATGTATATAGCAGGAACGGATCTAGCTGAACACTGTGAGCAGGACGCACTGCACTGAATGTAAATAGCAGGAACGGATCTAGCTGAACACTGTGAGCAGGACGCACTGCACTAAATGTAAATACCAGGAACGGATCTAGCTGAACACTGTGAGCAGGACGCACTGCACTGAATGTAAATAGCAAGAACGGATCTAGCTGAACACTGTGAGCAGGACGCACTGTACTAAATGTAAATAGTCTAGCTGCCTGACCGTGGTACTAATAGGATCAAAAAGAACACCTGTAATTTTCTTAAGGTAGCTTTATATACTGTAACCAGACAAGCCTGCCTGTCAGTAGGAAGATAACAGGAACGGATCTAGCTGAACACTGTGAGCAGGACACACTGTACTAAATGTAAATAGTCTAGCTGCCTGACCGTGGTACTAATAGGATCAAAAAGAACACCTGTAATTTTCTTAAGGTAGCTTTATATACTGTAACCAGACAAGCCTGCCTGTCAGTAGGAAGATAACAGGAACGGATCTAGCTGAACACTGTGAGCAGGACGTACTGCACTAAATGTATATAGCAGGAACGGATCTAGCTGAACACTGTGAGCAGGACGCACTGCACTGAATGTAAATAGCAGGAACGGATATAGCTGAACACTGTGAGCAGGACGCACTGCACTGAATGTAAATAGCAGGAACGGATCTAGCTGAACACTGTGAGCAGGACGCACTGCACTAAATGTAAATACCAGGAACGGATCTAGCTGAACACTGTGAGCAGGACGCACTGCACTGAATGTAAATAGCAGGAACGGATCTAGCTGAACACTGTGAGCAGGACGCACTGCACTAAATGTAAATACCAGGAACGGATCTAGCTGAACACTGTGAGCAGGACGCACTGCACTGAATGTAAATAGCAGGAACGGATGTAGCTGAACACTGTGAGCAGGACGCACTGCACTGAATGTAAATAGCAGGAACGGATCTAGCTGAACACTGTGAGCAGGACGCACTGCACTGAATGTAAATAGCAAGAACGGATCTAGCTGAACACTGTGAGCAGGACGCACTGTACTAAATGTAAATAGTCTAGCTGCCTGACCGTGGTACTAATAGGATCAAAAAGAACACCTGTAATTTTCTTAAGGTAGCTTTATATACTGTAACCAGACAAGCCTGCCTGTCAGTAGGAAGATAACAGGAACGGATCTAGCTGAACACTGTGAGCAGGACACACTGTACTAAATGTAAATAGTCTAGCTGCCTGACCGTGGTACTAATAGGATCAAAAAGAACACCTGTAATTTTCTTCAGGTAGCTTTATATACTGTAACCAGACAAGCCTGCCTGTCAGTAGGAAGATAACAGGAACGGATCTAGCTGAACACTGTGAGCAGGACGTACTGCACTAAATGTATATAGCAGGAACGGATCTAGCTGAACACTGTGAGCAGGACGCACTGCACTGAATGTAAATAGCAGGAACGGATCTAGCTGAACACTGTGAGCAGGACGCACTGCACTAAATGTAAATACCAGGAACGGATCTAGCTGAACACTGTGAGCAGGACGCACTGCACTGAATGTAAATAGCAGGAACGGATCTAGCTGAACACTGTGAGCAGGACGCACTGCACTGAATGTAAATAGCAGGAACGGATCTAGCTGAACACTGTGAGCAGGACGCACTGCACTGAATGTAAATAGCAGGAACGGATGTAGCTGAACACTGTGAGCAGGACGCACTGCACTAAATGTAAATACCAGGAACGGATCTAGCTGAACACTGTGAGCAGGACGCACTGCACTGAATGTAAATAGCAGGAACGGATCTAGCTGAACACTGTGAGCAGGACGCACTGCACTGAATGTAAATAGCAGGAACGGATCTAGCTGAACACTGTGAGCAGGACGCACTGCACTGAATGTAAATAGCAGGAACGGATCTAGCAGAACACTGTGAGCAGGACGCACTGCACTAAATGTAAATACCAGGAACGGATCTAGCTGAACACTGTGAGCAGGACGCACTGCACTGAATGTAAATAGCAGGAACGGATCTAGCTGAACACTGTGAGCAGGACGCACTGCACTAAATGTAAATACCAGGAACGGATCTAGCTGAACACTGTGAGCAGGACGCACTGCACTGAATGTAAATAGCAGGAACGGATCTAGCTGAACACTGTGAGCAGGACGCACTGCACTGAATGTAAATAGCAGGAACGGATCTAGCTGAACACTGTGAGCAGGACGCACTGCACTAAATGTAAATACCAGGAACGGATCTAGCTGAACACTGTGAGCAGGACGCACTGCACTGAATGTAAATAGCAGGAACGGATCTAGCTGAACACTGTGAGCAGGACGCACTGCACTAAATGTAAATACCAGGAACGGATCTAGCTGAACACTGTGAGCAGGACGCACTGCACTGAATGTAAATAGCAGGAACGGATCTAGCTGAACACTGTGAGCAGGACGCACTGCACTAAATGTAAATACCAGGAACGGATCTAGCTGAACACTGTGAGCAGGACGCACTGCACTGAATGTAAATAGCAGGAACGGATCTAGCTGAACACTGTGAGCAGGACGCACTGCACTAAATGTAAATACCAGGAACGGATCTAGCTGAACACTGTGAGCAGGACGCACTGCACTGAATGTAAATAGCAGGAACGGATCTAGCTGAACACTGTGAGCAGGACACACTGCACTAAATGTAAATAGTCTAGATAGAAGATAACAGGAACGGATCTAGCTAAACTGAATACAGTGTATATATATATATGCAACACCTGGGATGCATATATATACACAATACACTGTAAGTGCAGCTAACTGACTGACTGTTCTGCCTAATCTATCTAACTCAAATCAAATGACACTGTCTCTCTCTCTCTCTATCTCTCAGCACACCGGAACACACACTACACAGGGCCGCCGTGCAGGCGGCCTTATATAGTGTGGGGTGTGTACTAAATCCCCTGAGCCATAATTGGCCAAAGCCACCCTGGCTTTGGCCAATTACAGCTCTCTCTACTGACGGCGCTGTGATTGGCCAAGCATGCGGGTCATAGTGCATGCTTGGCCAATCATCAGCCAGCAATGCACTGCGATGCCGCAGTGAATTATGGGCCGTGACGCACCACACGAATTTGGCGCGAACGGCCCATATCGTTCGCAATTCGGCGAACGACCGAACAGCCGATGTTCGAGTCGAACATGGGTTCGACTCGAACACGAAGCTCATCCCTACTTCACATCTATTTGTCTGTGTCCACGCGAGCAGGAAACGATCTTGTGGATTATTATTATTATTATTATCATTTTTTGTTACTATTTTTATAACTGGACTATTTGTAATGGACTATTTATATTTATAAATGGACTATTGATAATGGACTATTTATTTTTATAAATGGACTATTGATAATGGACTATATATATTTATAAATTGACTGCTGACAATGGACTATTTATATCTATAAATGGACTATTGATAATGGACTACTTATATTTATAAATCAACTATTTATAACGGACTATTTATATTTATAAATGGTCTATCGATAATGGACTATATATTTTTATAAATGGATTATTTATAACAGACTATTCATATTTATAAATTGACTATTGACAATTGAATATTTATATTTATAAATGGACTATTGATAATGGACTGTACATATTTTATAAATGGACTATTGATAATGGACTATTTATATTTATAATGGGCTTTTGATAATGGACTATTCATATTTATAAATGGGCTATTGATAATGGACTATATGTATTTATAAATGGACTATTTATATTTATAAAAGGACTATTTATAACGGACTATACATATTTATAAATGGACTATTGATATTGGACTATTTATATTTATAAATGGACTACTCATAATGGACTATGCATATTTATAAATGGACTATTGATAATGCACTATTTATATCTATAAATTAACTAATGATAGAGGACTATACATACTTATAAATGGACTATTGATAATGGACTATATATATTTATAATGGGCTTTTGATAACGGACTATTCATATTTATAAATGAAATATTGATAATGGACTATATATATTTTTAAATTGACTACTGACAATGGACTATTTATATCTATAAATGGACTATTGGTAATTGACTATATTTATAAATGGACTAGTGATAATGGACTGTTAATATTTATAAATGGACTATTGATAATGGACTATATTTATTTATGAACGGACTATCAATAATGGAATATTTATATATATACATGGACTATTTATATTTCCAAATAGACTATTGATAATGGACTATACATATTTATAAATGGACTATATTTATTTATGAATGGACTATTGATAATGGACTATATATATTTATAAATGGGCTATTTTTATAAACAGTAGAAAAATAATGAGCATCAAAATAAATTTCCCAGCAAATTGAAGACTTTGACCGACACTCCCAATTCTCATTGGTTACGGGCCGCGGTTTGGATACATTGATGGATGTGCCTATCGCCAGATTGGACAAAAGTCATGCATTAATCTTCTGTCAGCCACAGACATCGCCACCACCAGATCCCAGGGAGGCGGATCTACGCAGATCTGCGGTCACCATCACCCCGGGACGGGCACTTTAGCACGATTCTCCCATACGATCGGCAAGGATTCAAACTACCCGACCCAATCCCACGTCCGCTTCTCTGTGGGCAATCCAAAAGTTTCATTTTGTGATTTCCGAGCTTTCGCCGCTGTTCCCTTTTATAAATGTAAAATTGATACAGTCGAGGAATTGAAATGATATATTTATGATGGCGCTTTGTTTGCCCAATTGAAAACATGTCAAGCGGATCGAAGAACTGACGGAAGACGAGCGGATTATAAATGAAATTTACAGAGGAAGAAAACTTTTATTTGTTGCAATAACTTTTTATTTTAACCCGTGTTTATGAACTGACGGAGATCTGCCATACGCAGGATTCTTCCCGTTATTATAAATCTATCCATACATGTTGTCCAATCATTAAAATCCCATAGAAGCTTTAGCAGGCCACGTTTACATGGATGGGCAAGGGGTGGTAAAAACAGGCAGTTGAGCCACACGACAACCACACTGCGACTGGATGTATTGCACCCGATTGAGGCACGGTGCTGGGGGCTTCCAGCGGTTAACAGGGCAACTAATAGAGGGGTACAGGCAGCCTTCATGGCCTTATAAAGCTAATAGGGGGGGCCTAGTAGGGGTGACTTATAGTCCACCAAATTCCTAACCCTGGGTCCCCCCTCTCTCCGCTCCACATCTCTGCCCTAAAAGTTCCAGAATCCCACACATCCATGGCTGGAGGCATGACTCAGCGGAGCTCGCTGCATGAAAACGTCAGCTTTGAGCCATGCAGAGGGGCCCTATAATAACTACAGAAAGGGCCCCAGGGGCCAGAGGAATGCCCTCTCCAGTTGAAGCTTCACTCAACCTTCTGGAGTTGGGAAAGAGTCCAAATATGAGCAGCAGGGGGCGCTGTGTGTGTCAGGGAGGAACAGGGGGTGCAGAGTGAGGGGTATACAAAAAATGCTTTAGTGCAGAATTATATGTAATGGGAGATCCAGGGGGTGCCGAATGTGGAGTAATAGGGGATACAGAATATGGGGTGCAGACTGTGGGGTAATGGGGTGCAGAATGTGGGGTAATAGGGGGTGCAGAATGTGGAGTAATAGGGGATACAGAATATGGGGTGCAGAATGTGAAGTAATGTGGTGCAGAATGTGGAGTAATGGGGTGCAGAATGTGGAGTAAAGGGGGTGCAATATGTGGGGTAATGGGGTGCAGAATGTGGGGTAATCAGGGGTGCAGAATGTGGAGGAATGGGGGTGCAGAATGTGGAGTAATGGGATGCAGAATGTGGAGTAAAGGGGGTGCAATATGTGGGGTAATGGGGTGCAGAATGTGGGGTAACAGGGGGTGCAGATTGTGGGGTAACAGGGGGTGCAGATTGTGGAGAAATGGGAGTTGCAGAATGTGGAGTAAAGGGGGTGCAATATGTGGGGTAATGGGGTGCAGAATGTGGGGTAATCAGGGGTGCAGAATGTGGAGGAATGGGGGTGCAGAATGTGGGGTAATGGGGGTGAAGAATGTGGAGTAATGGGGGGCGTAGAATGTGGGGTAATTGGGTGCAGAATTTGGAGTAATGGGGTGCAGAATGTGGGGTAACAGGGGGTGCAGATTGTGGGGTAACAGGGGGTGCAGATTGTGGAGTAAAGGGGGTGCAATATGTGGGGTTATGGGGTGCAGAATGTGGGGTAATCAGGGGTGCAGAATGTGGGGTAATCAGGGTTGCAGAATGTGAGGTAATGGGGGGTGCAGAATGTGGAGGAATGGGGGTGCAGAATGTGGGGTAATGGGGGTTAAGAATGTGGAGTAATGGGGGTGTAGAATGTGGGATAATGGGGGTGCTAAATTAGGAGTAATGGGGTTCAGACTGTGGGGTAATGGGGTGCAGAATGTGGAGTAATAGGGGGTGCAGAATGTGGAGTAAAGGGGGTGCAATATGTGGGGTAATGGGGTGCAGGGTGCATAATGTGAAGTAACAGGGGGATGCAGATTGTGGGGTAACAGGGGGTGCAGATCGTGGAGTAATGGGGGTTGCAGAATGTGGAGTAAAGGGGGTGCAATATGTGGGGTAATGGAGTGCAGAATGTTGGGTAACAGGGGTGCAAAATGTGGAGGAATGGGGGTGCAGAATGTGGGGTAATGGGGGTGAAGAATGTGGGGTAATGGGGGTTGAGAATATGGAGTAATGGTGGGTTCAGAATGTGGAGTAAAGGGGGTGCAGTATGTGGGGTAATGGGGTGCAGAATGTGGGGTAACAGGGGGTGCAGAATGTGGAGTAATGGTGGTTGCAGAATGTGGAGAATAGGGGGTGAAATATGTTGGGTAATGGAGTGCAGAATGTGGGGTAACGGGGTGCAGAATGTGGAAGAATGGGGGTGCAGAATGTGGGGTAATGGGGGGTGAAGAATGTGGAGTAATGGGGGGTGTAGAATGTGGGGTAAGAGGGGGTGCAGAATGTGGAGTAATGGAGAATGCCGAATATGGGGGTGCAGAATGTGGGGTAATGGGGTTCAGAATGTGCGGTAATGGGGTTCAGAATGTGGGGTAATGGGGTGCAGAATGAGGGGTAATGGGGGTGCAGAATGTGGGGTAATGGGGTGCAGAATGTGGAGTAATGGGCGATGCAGAATGTGGGGTAATGGGGTGCAGAATGTGGGGTAATGGGGGTGCAGAATGTGGGGTAATGGGGGTGCAGAATGTAGAGTAATGGGGGATGCAGAATGTGGGGTAATGGGGTTGCAGAATGAGGAGTAATGGGGGATGCAGAATGCGGGGTAATGGGGTGCAGACTATGGGGTAATGGGGTGCAGAATGTGGAGTAATGGGGGATGCAGAGTGTGGGGTAATGGGGTGCAGAATGTGGGGTAATGGGGGTGCAGACTGTGGGGTAATGGGGTGCAGAATGTGGAGTAATGGGGGATGCAGAGTGTGAGGTAATAGGGGTACAGAATGTGGAGTAATGGGGGATGCAGAGTGTGGGGTAATGGGGTGCAGAATGTGGGGTAATGGGGGTGCAGACTATGGGGTAATGGGGTGCAGAATGTGGGGTAACGGGGGGTGCATAATGTGGAGTAATGGGGGATGCAGAGTGTGAGGTAATGGGGTGCAGAATGTGGAGTAATGGGGGATGCAGAGTGTGGGGTAATGGGGTGCAGAATGTGGGGTAATGGGGGATGCAGAGTGTGGGGTAATGGGGTGCAGAATGTGGAGTAATGGGGGTACAGACTGTGGGGTAATGGGGTGCAGAATGTGGGGTAACGGGGGGTGCAGAATGTGGAGTAATGGGGGATGCAGAATGTGGGGTAATGAGGAATGCAGGGGGTGCAGAATTTTTTTTTTTTTTGGGGGGGGGGAATTAGGGGGGTATGGAGAGTGGAAGATGCATTGGTGCTGTGTAATATGTAATGAGGGTATAGATAGAATAGTGGGAGATGTAGGTAGTATAGGATGCTGGTAGTTGGGGGTGCAGGTCATGCAGTGTTGGGGTAGTGAGGGATACATGTAGAGTAAGGTGTAAGGAGGAGAGGGTGCAGAGTGAGGGGTGGTGGGGGTGTCAGGGGTACATTATGAGGTGTAAAGAGATGTACAGATAGAAGAGTGGGAGATGTAGGTAGTACAGGATGCTGGTAATTGGGGATGCAGGGGGTGCAGGGTAGTGGGGGGTGTCAGGGATACATTGTGGGGTGTAATGGAGATAGAATGGTGGGAGATGTAGGTAGTACAGGATGCTGGTAATTGGGGATGCAGGTAGTGGAGGATAGGGGAGGTATAGAGTAAGGTATAAGGGGAGGGATGCAGGGGGTGCAGGGTAGTGAGGGGTGTCAGGGATACATTGTGGGGTGTAATGCAGATAGAATTGTGGGAGATGTAGGTAGTACAGGATGCTGGTAATTGGGGATGCAGGTAGTGGAGGATAGGGGAGGTATAGAGTAAGGTATAAGGGGAGGGATGCAGGGGGTGCAGGGTAGTGAGGGGTGTCAGGGATACATTGTGGGGTGTAATGCAGATAGAATTGTGGGAGATGTAGGTAGTATAGGATGCTGGTAGTTGGGGGTGCAGGTCATGCAGTGTTGGGGTAGGGGGGATACAGGAGGTGTACAGTAAGGGGGGTGCAGGGGGTGCAGAGTGTAGGGTAGTGGGAAGTGCGGTCAATCTGGGGGTACTGGGGGGGGGGGTGTCAGGTAGATTGTAAGGGGCCCCATGATTTCTAATAACAGCCCTGGTGGTTAACAAAAGTGGTGAGGAGGAGACATAATACCTGTTAAAGGCCTCAAAAAAATAAAAAAAGTAAGCACTTTTCAGAAAGGCAGCAAACGCGGGCGCGCATGCAAAGAAGCGCTTGATGGAATTCTAAAAGTCCTTTGAGTCTTTTTAAGCTGACGTGTGTTGTGAAAAGGCAGCTCACTCAATGTAAATGCATCGACAACGCAGGTTAAGGCGCACTTATCATTTACCAAAGTACCGCAACCCTTAGATGGTTCATATGAGTTGCTATTGTGCACTTATATCCATCCAGGTGTATTGGGGGAACGCGCAGTAGAAAAAGTGATGTTTCTGAAGATGTGAATCTGACCCAACATAATCCCTGCTGATCCCTCCACAAAGGCCTTTGCTCAGCCACATCCTGTTATGGGGTGACAACTGTCTCCCAATTGCTCTCCTGCGTTGTCACCCGACACATGTTACACAGGCATGGTCACCATTAGAATGCCAGTGCAGACGATACAGGAGCGAGTGCATGCAGGCAGGAAGTGACTGAAAGAGGCTGCAGGAGATCAGCAGCACTAAGATGGGGGGAAAAAAAGATGAAAAGGGGATTTTTTGCAAAATCTTGGCGATTGATATGGTGCAAAGAGCAGCGAGCAAGCTAAGTGTCATCAAGTTGGAGTTTACATCTACTGTATACTGGATAGATAGATAGATAGATAGATAGATAGATAGATAGATAGATAGATAGATAGATAGATAGATAGATAGATAGATAGATAGATAGATAGATAGATAGATAGATAGATAGATAGAGTGGGGAAAATAATTATTTGATCCCCTGCAGATTGTGTAGGTTTGCCCACTTACAAAGAAATGAAGGGTCTATAATTTTTATCATGGGTGTATTTTATATGTTAGAGACAGAATATCAACCAAAAATCCAGAAAAAACACCTGATACAAATGTAAAATTAAGTAAATTGAGTTGCAGTTCAGTGAGTAAAATAAGTATTTGATTCTCTTCCAACCAACAATAATTCTGCCCCCACAGACTGGCTACAGTAGGTGCTCATGTGGCACACAGATTAGTCCTGTCAATGTAAGAAGGTTATCCTAATGACAACTCGTTATGTGTATAAAAGATACCTGTCCACAGAATCTCTTTCTTCTATTCACACCTCACCATCATGGGGAAGACCAAAGATCTGTCAGAGGACATCGGGGAGAAGATTGTAGACCTGCACAAAGCTGGAATGGGCTACAAGACCATCAGCAAGAAGCTTGGTGAGAAGGAGACAACTGTTGGAGCGATTACTGGCAAATGGAAGAAATACAAAATAACCATCAATCGTCCTCAGTCTGGAGCTCCATGTAAGGTTTCTCCTCATGGGGTTAAGATGGTCATGAGAAAAGTGAGGGATCAGCCCAAAACTACATGAGAGGAGTTTATGAATGATCTCCAGGCAGTTGGGACCACAGTCACCAAACAAACCATTGGTAACACAATACTCCGCCATGGATTGAAATCCTGCAGCTCCCACAAGGTCCCCCTCCTCAAGAAGGTCCATGTACAGGTCCGTCTGAAGTTTGCCAATGAACATCTAAATGATTCTGAGAAGGATTGGGGGAAAGTGCTGTGGTCAGATGTGACCAAAATTGAGCTCTTTGGCATTAACTCGATTCGCCGCGTTTGGAGGAAGAAAAATGCAGACTATGACCCTAAGAACACCATCCCTACAGTCAAGTTTGGAGGTGGGAACATGATGCTTTGGAGTGGTTTCCCTGCTAGAGGTCCAGGGGGACTTTGCCGCATTGAGGGGCCAATGGACGGGGCCATGTATTGTAAAATCTTGGATGAGAACCTTCTTCCCTCAGGCAGAACACTGAAGATGGGTCGTGGATGAGTCTTCCAGCATGACAATGACCCAAAACATATCATCAAGACAACAAAGGAGTGACTCAAGAAGAAGCACATTAAGGTCATGGAGTGGCCCAGCCAGTCTCCAGACCTTCATCCCATAGAAAATGTATGGAGGGAGCTGAAACTTCGAGTTGCCAAGAGACAGCCAAGAAACCTTAAGGATTTAGAGAAGATCTGTAAAGAAGAGTGGACCAAAATCCCTCCTGAGATGTGTGGAAACCTGATCACCAACTACAAGAAACGTCTGACCTCTGTGATCGCCAACAAGGGTTTCTCCACCAACTACTAAGTCATGTTTTGCTTGGGGATCACATACTTATTTTACTGAACCTCAACTCCATTTATAACATTTGTATTGTGTGTTTTTTCTGGATTTTTGGTTGATATTCTGTCTCTATCATATAAAATACACCTATGATAAAAATTATAGACCCTTCATTTCTCTGTAAGTGGGCAAACCTACACAATCTGCAGGGGACCAAATCATTATTTCCTCCACTGTATAGATATATATAAAAAAACATACATATACTGTATATATATATATATACAGTCAGACATGGATGAGCGAGCTCACGCCAAGTGACACAGATCCCTCTGCCCGCAGAGCCAGGACTGAAGGAGGGCACAAATCCTGATTCTGGGACGCAAGTGTCACTCCTCAGAGACGTCCAATGATTATCTCTGCCTGCGGCCACCGGCTCGGTGTCATTTCATGGGTAACTGCTCCAGAAATGACCCGCTCCCCCCCCCCCCTCACCCCCACCCCCAGCCGCCGCTAGGTGTGTGCAGGACTGCAAAACCCAGAGACAGGCTCACGTCTAATTAAAAACGAGCGGATGCACAAATAACACAACTGGTTGTCACCTGCTATCAGGGGAAGGGAGAATTATAGCCTTGCAGCACCGGGGTCCTGGCCCCGCATTCTGTGTGTCTTACCTGGGCTTCCTTCTAAAACGATATAAAACATGACAGGAGAGTATAAATGTAAAGAGCCCGACACGCCTAAAACACCAACTACTACTAGGACTAGTCAGGGTTGTGCTGGGTGTGAGGACCCCCTGATTCTCCAATCCCCCCCATAAAGGTCGTTTCTCCAGTAATAGAGATTATATGGACTGTAGTTTGTATATAAACATCTGTCCATTGCCAGATGCCATCTTCATAACTCGCTGCACAACCAGAGAGCTGCGGGCCCCCGCTGTGCTTCTGGGCCCCATAACAGTCATAAGGGGGGATGTTTACTAGAACTGTGTCGTGGAAAATCTGGTGCACCTCTACAGAGAAACCAATCAGCTTCCAGGATTTAATGTTAAACTTTAATTTCTGTGCCCATTATGAGGGGTTCCCACCATCCCTGTGCTGAGTTCCCAGGTCTGTACACCCGCTGTGCCCATTATGAGGAGTTCCCACCATCCCTGTGCTGAGTTCCCGGGTCTGTACACCCGCTGTGCCCATTATGAGAGGATCCCACCATCCCTGTGCTGAGTTCCCGGGTCTGTACACCCGCTGTGCCCATTATGAGAGGATCCCACCATCCCTGTGCTGAGTTCCCGGGTCTGTACACCCGCTGTGCCCATTATGAGGGGTTCTCACCATCCCTGTGCTGAGTTCCTGGGTCTGTACACCCGCTGTGCCCATTATGAGGGGTTCCCATCATCCCTGTGCTGAGTTCCCGGGTCTGTACACCCGCTGTGCCCATTATGAGGGGTTCCCACCATCCCTGTGCTGAGTTCCCAGGTCTGTACACCCGCTGTGCCCATTATGAGGGGTTCCCACCATCCCTGTGCTGAGTTCCCGGGTCTGTACACCCGCTGTGCCCATTATGAGAGGATCCCACCATCCCTGTGCTGAGTTCCCGGGTCTGTACACCCGCTGTGCCCATTATGAGGGGTTCTCACCATCCCTGTGCTGAGTTCCTGGGTCTGTACACCCGCTGTGCCCATTATGAGGGGTTCCCATCATCCCTGTGCTGAGTTCCCAGGTCTGTACACCCGCTGTGCCCATTATGAGGGGTTCCCATCATCCCTGTGCTGAGTTCCCAGGTCTGTACACCCGCCGTGCCCATTATGAGGGGTTCCCATCATCCCTGTGCTGAGTTCCCAGGTCTGTACACCCGCTGTGCCCATTATGAGAGGTTCCCATCATCCCTGTGCTGAGTTCCCGGGTCTGTACACCTGCTGTGCCCATTATGAGGGGTTCCCACCATCCCTGTGCTGAGTTCCCAGGTCTGTACACCTGCTGTGCCCATTATGAGGGGTTCCCCCCATCCCTGTGCTGAGTTCCCAGGTCTGTACACCCGCTGTGCCCATTATGAGGGGTTCCCATCATCCCTGTGCTGAGTTCCCAGGTCTGTACACCCGCCGTGCCCATTATGAGGGGTTCCCATCATCCCTGTGCTGAGTTCCCAGGTCTGTACACCCGCTGTGCCCATTATGAGAGGTTCCCATCATCCCTGTGCTGAGTTCCCGGGTCTGTACACCTGCTGTGCCCATTATGAGGGGTTCCCACCATCCCTG
This sequence comes from Lithobates clamitans, assembly GCA_037952925.1. Classification (NCBI taxonomy): domain Eukaryota; kingdom Metazoa; phylum Chordata; class Amphibia; order Anura; family Ranidae; genus Lithobates; species Lithobates clamitans. The sequence goes on along the minus strand of JBBGZY010003370.1, from coordinate 59,864 downwards.
TGCTGAGTTCCCAGGTCTGTACACCTGCTGTGCCCATTATGAGGGGTTCCCCCCATCCCTGTGCTGAGTTCCCAGGTCTGTACACCCGCTGTGCCCATTATGAGGGGTTCCCATCATCCCTGTGCTGAGTTCCCGGGTCTGTACACCCGCTGTGCCCATTATGAGGGGTTCCCACCATCCCTGTGCTGAGTTCTCAGGTCTGTACACCCGCTGTGCCCATTATGAGAGGTTCCCACCATCCCTGTGCTGAGTTCCCAGGTCTGTACACCCGCTGTGCCCATTATAAGGGGTTAATTTTGTTTACTGAAAAATCTTACAAACAACAACTTATATACAATAAAACCATAATAAATAAATAAAACATATTTACAAAATAATTGAATATGATAATACAAAACAAGAACATAATAAATGGTACAAACCAAATTGCGCAAAACACAATCCCTACGGGAGAGCCAGACTAAGGAACATCACTGTCACCATGCATGGAGCCTTTTATCAAAAATATATTTGATCTTGAAAATCTAGGGGAGTCTATGAATCTATCAGGGGTTCCCACCATCCCTGTGCTGAGTTCCCAGGTCTGTACACCTCCTGTGCCCATTATGAGAGGTTCCCACCATCCCTGTGCTGAGTTCCCGGGTCTGTACACCCGCTGTGCCCATTATGAGGGGTTCCCACCATCCCTGTGCTGAGTTCCCAGGTCTGTACACCCGCTGTGCCCATTATGAGGGGTTCCCACCATCCCTGTGCTGAGTTCTCAGGTCTGTACATCCGCTGTGCCCATTATGAGGGGTTCCCACCATCCCTGTGCTGAGTTCCCAGGTCTGTACAACCGCTGTGCCCATTATGAGGGGTTCCCACCATCCCTGGGCTGAGTTCCTGGGTCTGTACATCTGCTGTGCCCATTATGAGGGGTTCCCACCATCCCTGTGCTGAGTTCCCGGGTCTGAACACCCGCTGTGCCCATTATGAGGGGTTCTCACCATCCCTGTGCTGAGTTCCCGGGTCTGAACACCCGCTGTGCCCATTATGAGGGGTTCCCACCATCCCTGGACTGGCAATGAGATTAGGACGGTGCAATATTTTGAATTCAATAATCCTTCCATATGTATTCCCGTGCCCCCCACCCCCCGGGCAGCGTCCTCAGCCTTCTGTCTCAGCAGTATGCATATTGTACTCAGATCTGCGAATTTCATCCCGATTCTGTCCTGAGTCAGCATATAATGGAGCTGAGTGTGTGCGATGTGTGACGCCTCTCATGTCCGCAGTGACAGCAACGCTCCGGCCAATGATGAAAATTGTGCATTTAAAGTCGCTCAGGGGACACGCGAGCCTCACAGCCTCCCCTCCCCCCAACCTCAGGCCTCATCTCTGCTTCTCCTTTTACAAAAGGCTGTTTAAGTGGATTCCCATCTGCTACCTCTTGGATACATTTTGATACATTTTAAAACTGAACTCCGGGATCAGCAAACATTCTCTAAATCCATTCCCCATGTGTCTTCTTCCTGAATCTCGGTGATCTTTGTGTATTTCTTCCAGATCTGTGCAGAAATCCAGTGTGAGACTTCCTGTAATAAAGACCAATCACTGCTGCTCTCTCCCCTTGTGCAGGGGGACTGGTCTTGTCTCCGCCCTCCTCCTGTAGTTTTCTGTAGTAGGTGGAGTCTGCTGGCCCCTCCCACAGCTCTGCTCTCTCTCTCCTTGTGAAGGGTGATTGGTCTTGTCCCCGCCCCCCTGAAGTTTTCTATAATGGGTGGAGCCTGCTGGGCCTCTCCCACAGCTCTGCTCTCTCTCTCTCTCCTTGTGCAAGGTGATTGGTCTTGTCCCCGCCCCCCTGAAGTTTTCTATAGTGGGTGGAGCCTGCTGGGCCCCTCCCACAGCTCTGCTCTCTCTCCTTGTGCAGGGGGGCTGGTCATGTCTCCGCCCCTTATGTAGTTTTCTGCAGGAAGCCTGTAGTGGGTGGAGCCTGCTGGGTACCAATCCCTCACTGTGTATTTTCAGAAAAGGAAAGGACCAGTAAATGATATACAGTATATACCGGCCCCTTCCCCAGCTCTACATCCTGAAACATCCCCCACTGCAGCCGGTGGGAAAGGAGAGGAAGGTAGCAGGCAGTGCTGCAGGGGAGGGGGGCTTGGGCAGCAGAGGCAGTCTGCACCTCATGGGGTGATTAGGGTGTGCCCAGGCACACCCAGCACACCCCATGAGCATGCCTAGTGATGCCATTCATTTTTAATGCCACCCCATACATCTGCTAACGGGTGTGTTTTTACGTATGCCGGAAAACAGCACCACGCCGTTGGTTGTGACGGAGGAGATGGAGAGAGCGAGCACAGCCCATACCTCCTCCCTGCTCTCTCCTCTCCTTGTCACTTCCAGCGCTGAGCTGACAGATGTGGTGATGCCGCTGTCACTACTCCTGTCAGCCTTATAGTAGAAGGAACCTGCGGCTCCCCCCATCCCTACAATACATGTTGCGCCCAGGGCAGTCTCCCTTCCGCCCACCCCTTGTCCCGGCCCTGGTCCTCGATATGGTGCATCCGCCCACCCAGGTCCTCAGTACGGTTCGTCCGCCCACCCCTGGTCCTCGGTACGGTTCGTCCGCCCACCCCTTGTCCCGGCCCCCCGGTGCATCCGTCCACCCCTTGTCCTGGCCCCTCGGTGCATCCACCCATCCCGGTCATCGGTACGGTTCGTCCGCCCACCCCTGGTCCTTGGTACGGTTCGTCCGCCCACCCCTTGTACCGGCCTCCCGGTGCGTCCGTCCACCCCTTGTCCCGGCCCCCCCGGTGCGTCCGTCCACCCCTGGTCCTCGGTACGGTTCGTCCGCCCACCCCTTGTCCCGGCCCCCCGGTGCATCCGTCCACCCCTTGTCCTGGCCCCTCGGTGCATCCACCCATCCCGGTCATCGGTACGGTTCGTCCGCCCACCCCTGGTCCTTGGTACGGTTCGTCCGCCCACCCCTTGTACCGGCCTCCCGGTGCGTCCGTCCACCCCTTGTCCCGGGCCCCCCGGTGCGTCCGTCCACCCCTGGTCCTCGGTACGGTTCGTCCGCCCACCCCTTGTCCCGGCCCCCCGGTGCATCCGTCCACCCCTTGTCCTGGCCCCTCGGTGCATCCACCCATCCCGGTCATCGGTACGGTTCGTCCGCCCACCCCTGGTCCTTGGTACGGTTCGTCCGCCCACCCCTTGTACCGGCCTCCCGGTGCGTCCGTCCACCCCTTGTCCCGGGCCCCCCGGTGCGTCCGTCCACCCCTGGTCCTCGGCACGGTGCATTACGTAAGGAAATTGGTCATGTGCTTTTTTTAAGCGCTCTAAGGTATGTTGGCAGCTCATTTATTTTAAGAGAGCCGACCATAACGCAACGCACTTTACCGCGCGACATAAAGATCGCATTTCAGGTGACAGCAGCGTGGGGGGAAAAACTGTAGATATTTATACAAAACGCAATCATGGAAACATGGAACAGCAATGCGGAAACGTGAACGCCTTTTTGGACAAACGCTAATTCGGAATGGAGGGACGCACAGTAGCTTTCCTTTTAAATAGACGCTCGTTTGGTGTCAGAGGATCGCGGTCCGCGCTGTGAATTATGGCGACGTCAGATAATATTCTTCCATAGATTGCATTTTCCTGGCCCCCGGATTGCGGCCGTAGCTCAGGGGGGGGGGCCCGTCCCGTTTTTATCTGCTCCGGCTCTGACCTGCCATTACCAGCGCAGTATTTAAGCATCTCCGGCAGCGCCGAGAGGCCTGTCACATAATGACCTCATTTCACTGGGCAGAGCCGGCGCACTCCGTCTTGTTCTGCTGTGTCAGGCCTATAAAACTCGCCGAGGCCGTAAAGAGTTTACCTGCTCCGCGCCGCGGCCTGACAGGCGAATTAGCGCAGATGGATTCCTTCTCGTTTCATCTCCTTCTCTGCGCAAACAGGCCCCGCCGCGCGGGTAAACCAATAAACCGGGGGGCCGGAGATGGTCACACATGGCCTGTCCTCACATCGATTTCCACAAAAGATTACAAATCCGTCCTTCATTATAGTAATCGCGGCCCCTTCGCCGCCTTCCTCGACATCTACACTCACCGGCCACTTTATTAGGTACACCTTGCTAGTAGCAGGTTGGACCCCCTTTGGCCTTCATTCTTGTTGGCATAGATACAACAAGGTGTTGGAAATGTTCCTCAGAGATTTTGCTCCATAGTGACATGATAACATCACACAGTTGCTGTAGATTTGTCGGCTGCACATCCATGGTGCCGAATCTCCCGTTCCACCACATCCCGAAGGTTCTCTATTGGATGAGATGTGGTGAGTGTGGAGGCCATTGGAGGACAGGGACCTCATTGTCCAGTGGTGAGATGATTGGAGCTTTGTGACATGGAGCATTATCCTGCTGGAAGGAGCCATCAGAAGATGGGGACACTGTAGTCATAAAGGGATGGACATGGTCAGCAACAATACTCAGGTAGGCCGTGGTGTTTAACCGATGATCAATTGGTACTAAGGGGTCCAAAGTGTGCCAAGAAAATACCCCCCCCACCATTACACCCCCACCACCAGCCTGAACCGGTGATACCCCATCCCCCACATCATTACACCCCCACCACCAGCCTGAACCGGTGATACCCCATCCCCCACACCATTACACCCCCACCAGCAGCCTGAACCGGTGATATCCCATCCCCCACACCATTACACCCCCACCACCAGCCTGAACCGATGATACACCATCCCCCACATCATTACACCCCCACCACCAGCCTGAACCGGTGATACCCCATCCCCCCCACCATTACACCCCCACCACCAGCCTGAACCGGTGATATCCCATCCCCCACACCATTACACCCCCACCACCAGCCTGAACCGATGATACCCCATCCCCCACATCATTACACCCCCACCACCAGCCTGAACCGGTGATACCCCATCCCCCCCACCATTACACCCCCACCACCAGCCTGAACCGGTGATACCCCATCCCCCACACCATTACACCCCCACCACCAGCCTGAACCGGTGATATCCCATCCCCCACATCATTACACCCCCACCACCAGCCTGAACCGATGATACCCCATCCCCCACATCATTACACCCCCCACCACCAGCCTGAACCGGTGATACCCCACCCCCCCCACCATTACACCCCCACCACCAGCCTGAACCGGTGATATCCCATCCCCCACACCATTACACCCCCACCACCAGCCTGAACCGATGATACCCCATCCCCCACATCATTACACCCCCACCACCAGCCTGAACCGGTGATACCCTATCCCCCACACCATTACACCTCCACTACCAGCCTGAACCGGTGATATCCCATCCCCCACACCATTACACCCCACCACCAGCCTGAACCGGTGATACCCCATCCCCCACACCATTACACCCCCACCACCAGCCTGAACCGGTGATACCCCATCCCCCACACCATTACACCCCCACCACCAGCCTGAGCCGATGATACCCCATCCCCCACATCATTACACCCCCACCACCAGCCTGAACCGGTGATACCCCATCCCCCACATCATTACACCCACACCACCAGCCTGAACCGGTGATATCCCATCCCCCACACCATTACACCCCCACCACCAGCCTGAACCGGTGATACCCCATCCCCCACACCATTACACCCCCACCACCAGCCTGAGCCGATGATACCCCATCCCCCACATCATTACACCCCCACCACCAGCCTGAGCCGATGATACCCCATCCCCCACATCATTACACCCACACCACCAGCCTGAACCGGTGATATCCCATCCCCCACACCATTACACCCCCACCACCAGCCTGAACCGGTGATACCCCATCCCCCACACCATTACACCCCCACCACCAGCCTGAACCGGTGATACCCCATCCCCCACACCATTACACCCCCACCACCAGCCTGAACCGGTGATACCCCATCCCCCACACCATTACACCCCCACCACCAGCCTGAGCCGATGATACCCCATCCCCCACATCATTACACCCCCACCACCAGCCTGAACCGGTGATACCCCATCCCCCACATCATTACACCCACACCACCAGCCTGAACCGGTGATATCCCATCCCCCACACCATTACACCCCCACCACCAGCCTGAACCGGTGATACCCCATCCCCCACACCATTACACCCCCACCACCAGCCTGAGCCGATGATACCCCATCCCCCACATCATTACACCCCCACCACCAGCCTGAGCCGATGATACCCCATCCCCCACATCATTACACCCACACCACCAGCCTGAACCGGTGATATCCCATCCCCCACACCATTACACCCCCACCACCAGCCTGAACCGGTGATACCCCATCCCCCACACCATTACACCCCCACCACCAGCCTGAACCGGTGATATCCCATCCCCCACACCATTACACCCCCACCACCAGCCTGAGCCGATGATACCCCATCCCCCACATCATTACACCCACACCACCAGCCTGAACCGGTGATACCCCATCCCCCCCACCATTACACCCCCACCACCAGCCTGAACCGGTGATACCCCATCCCCCACACCATTACACCCCCACCACCAGCCTGAACCGGTGATACAAGGCAGGATGGATCCATGCGCCAGATTCTGACCCCACCATCTGAATGTTGCAGCTGAAATCCAGACTCATCAGACCAGGCAACGTTTTTCCAATCTTCTATTGTCCAGTTTTGGTGATCCTGTGCCAATTGTAGCCTCAGTTTCCTGTTCTCAGCTGACAGGAGTGACACCCGGTGTGGTCTTCTGCTGCTGTAGTCCATCTGCTTCAAGGTTGGATGTGTTGTGCGTTCAGAGATGGTATTCTGCATACCTTGGGTGTAACGAGAGGTTATTTGAGTTACTGTTGTCTTTCTGTCATCTGGAACCAGTCTGCCCATTCTCCTCTGACATCAACAAGGCATTTTCCTCCACACAACTGCCGCTCACTGGATATTTTCTCCTTTTCCCTCCATTCCCTGTAATCCCCGAGAGATGGTTGTGTGTGAAAATCCCAGAAATACTCAGACCGGCCCGTCTGCCACCAACAACCACGCTACGTTCAAAGTCACTTCAATCCCCTTTCTTCCCCTATTCTGATGCTCGGTTTGAACTTCAGCAAGTCGTCTTCATCACGTCTAGAGGTCTAAATGCATTGAGATGCTGCCATATGATTGGCTGATTTGTGTTACCGAGCAACTGAACAGGTGTACCTAATAAAGTGGCCGGTGAGTGGATTTCCGCACTGAAGACGTAGCTCTAGTCCTGTTCTGATTTCCCGGTCTTGTCTCTGGAAATTTGAACATGGCCGCCCCACACACGACAAATCTGCCTTTTTGGGTGTTGAGCTTCGCATACTTTCCAATCATGTGTTTTGCCGTGCTTGAAAATCGCGTGTCTGCTGGACTGGCTTTTGCGCTCGCTTACAGAACATGCAGATGTGAATGGAGTCCAACTAAGTTACATGTTTTATTAGGGGGGGGGGGAGTACCGATTTTCTTATGTGCTCCCACTTTCACAATTCTTGCCTAGGCAAGGATGGGGACCCCCCCCCCTTTCTCTCTAAGCCTCCTGGGACACGCCACATATCACATGTCACATGTCACATGTTATCTGCACATACGGAGTTGGCAGACAATTGTGGTTCCTCAGAGAGCCACAACCTGCAACAGAATTCACTTTTGGGGGGTGCAGAATGTTGAAGTATTGGGGATACAGGGAGTTCAGGGGGTGCAGAATGTTAAAGTATTGGGGATACAGGGAGTTCAGGGGGTGCAGAATGTTAAAGTATTGGGGATACAAGGAGTTCAGGGGGTGCAGAATGTTGAAGTATTGGGGATACAGGGAGTTCAGGGGTGCAGAGTGTTGGGGTATAGGGGGGTGCAGAGTGTTGGGGTATGGGGGAGTGCAGAGTGTTGGGGTATGGGGGGTGCAGAGTGTTGGGTTATGGGGGGGTGCAGAGTGTTGGGGTATAGGGGGGTACAGAGTGTTGGGGTATGGGGGTGCAGAGTGTTGGGGTATGTGGGGGTGCAGAGTGTTGGGGTATGGGGGGTGCAGAGTGTTGGGGTATAGGGGGGTGCAGAGTGTTGGGGTATGGGGGGGTGCAGAGTGTTGGGGTATGGGGGGTGCAGAGTGTTGGGGTATGGGGGGGTGCAGAGTGTTGGGGTATAGTGGGGTACAGAGTGTTGGGGTATGGGGGTGCAGAGTGTTGGGGTATGTGGGGGTGCAGAGTGTTGGGGTATGGGGGGTGCAGAGTGTTGGGGTATGTGGGGGTGCAGAGTGTTGGGGTATGGGGGGTGCAGAGTGTTGGGGTATGGGGGGGTGCAGAGTGTTGGGGTATGGGGGGGTGCAGAGTGTTGGGGTATGGGGGGTGCAGAGTGTTGGGGTATGGGGGGGTGCAGAGTGTTGGGGTATGGGGGGTGCAGAGTGTTGGGGTATATGGGGGGGTGCAGAGTGTTGGGGTCATGGGAGGTACATGGGGAGTGTATGAGGAGACAATGGGGTGTGGGGCCCTATCAGCCAGGCTGTACAGGGCCCCATGTTTCTAATGGCGGCCCTACAAGTGAACCCCCTATATCCCTTTAGTAAATCAGCCCTGATATCTGGGTGGGATGGTTGAATTCGGATTGCGCTGCTTCCAAGGCGTATGCAGACCCCTCTTCTCTCTCCTTCCCCGCGATGTGTCACAATGAAGTGTGGAGGATTTTCCTGCATTGTAAAGTTTACGGCGCATTTCCCGTCCTTCCAGGAACAGTCACAGCCGGCCGCACACCGCGAGGTCCATCTATAAAACACGACGCTCCGCAGAACCGCCATCTATTTCCCGCCTGTCCTCCTTCCAAAATGTCCGAATTGTTTCCAGAAACTTTATAATGCGATTAGATGTATCATATGAAGGCCGTCGTATCTGAATCCCTTCCCCCCCAGCCCAGCACGTGGCGGGCCGCGCCGGCTGTAGGCGGCTGTTCCAGCTGTGCGGAAAATGGAGGATATTTTGGTCTAATGATTTATTGATGATGGCGGAATTGGTGCGTGATTTGTGTTAAACCAACAATTAAAGTGACGGTTCTGCGCCTTGCACCGCCGCACGGGGTCTTCTCGGGACTTGTAGTTCCCTGGCTGCTGGATCATGAAACGCGTCGCACGCACGCCTGCCCATATATGCTGCTGAGAATTGCTTGTTTATCCATTAGTGTCTTCCCCCCCCCGGGGGGCGCTCCGCTGCTAATGATGCTGCAATAGAGAGTCATTACATGTAAATTGTAGGAAGCGGGAGAACGAACTTTGTCCCTTCGCTGGTCCAACTGGTGACCGGCGCTGTGTGGAGAATCCCCCCCCAAATTTCCCATCCCCCCCAGCACAAATCCCCTCTAATATATCACTTCTTCTAGCACAAATCCTCTTCCCCCTCCCAACACAAATCCCCCAAAATCACCTTTCTTAGCACCCCCCCTCCCCCCAAATTTCCCCTCCTAGAACAATGCTTACCACCTGCTGCCCTCAAATTCTCCCTCCCAACATAAATCACCCCAAAATCATATTTCTTAGCACCCCCTCCTCAAATTTCCCCTCCTAGAACAATGCTTACCCCCTGCTGCCCCCAAATCCCCCATCCCAACATAAATCACCCCAAAATCACCTTTCTTGGCCCCTTCCCCACAAATTTCTCCTCCTAGCGCAATGCTTACCCCCTGCTGCCCCCAATTTCCCCCTCCCAACACAAATTACCCCCAAAATCACCTTCATTAGCACCCCCCCCCCCAAATTTCCCCTCCTAGAATGATGCATACCCCCTGCTGCCCCCAAATCCCCCCTCCCAACATGAATCACCCCCAAATCACCTTTCTTAGCACCCCCCTCCTCAAATTTCCCCTCCTAGAACAATGCTTACCTCCTGCTGCCCCCATATTCCCCCTCCCAACACAAATCACCCCAAAATCACCTTTCTTAGCACCCCCCCCCCCAAAATGTCCCCTCCTAGAACAATGCATACCCCCTGCTGCCCCCAAATCCCCCCTCCCAACATAAATCACCCCAAAATCACCTTTCTTAGCACCCCCCTCCTCAAATTTCCCATCATAGAACAATGCTGACCACCTGCTTCCCCCCAAATCCCCCATCCCAGCATAAATCACCCCAAAATCACCTTTCTTAGCACCCCCTCCTCAAATTTCCCCTCCTAGAACAATGCTTACCTCCTGCTGCCCCCATATTCCCCCTCCCAACACAAATCACCCCAAAATCACCTTTCTTAGCACCCCCCACCAATGTCCCCTACTAGAACGATGCTTACCCCCTGCTGCCCCCAAATTCCCCCACCCAACGCACATCCCCTACACCCCATCTCCGCATGGTGCCCCCTCCACATCACATAATGCTACAGTGCCCAGGGGCAGCTGCCCCTCCTGCCCACCCCTTGTCCCGGCTCTGATAAGGAGGACCCCCAATCCCGGTGTGTAAATTTTATTAATGAATGGAGAATTTATACACACAATGTGTTTATTACTAACGATGAGCTGAACACACCCGGGTCCGGTTCTAGCAGGGTTCAACAAACATGAGGAAAATTCAGGTGCCAAATCTGAATACCTCTGAACTCAATGGGAGTGAAATGTCCACCTGAAGACCGAACTATTCCTGGCACCTTATGTTTACAATCAGTGTAACAATCAGGTTTTTTTGGGGCGATAAAATTACTTAGAAACCCCCCCCTCCCCCCACACACATTATATATATTTTTTAAAGCAGAGGCCCTAGAGAAAAAATTGGTGGGTGATGCAATTTCTTTAGGCCACGCGTTATATGCACAGCGATTTTTCAAATGCAATTGTTTGGGGAAAAAATACACATTTTTTAATGTTAATGCAAAAAAATACAATATAGAACCTATTTTCTTTTTACATTATAAATTATAATAGATGATGTCACGCTGAGTAAATAGATACCAAACATGTCACACTTTAAAATTGCGCATGCGTGTGCAGCGTCAACGACATAAGTTTTACTATCTATAGGTGACGCTTTAAAAGCCTTTACAAGTCAGCACTTTAGGTTTACAGAGAAGGTCTAGTGCTAGAATTACTGCCCGTGATCCGATGTTCGCGGTGATACCTCCCATGTGTGCGACGAGCGCTGTTTGTTTGTGTGCCGGACCGACGCTGTCGATGCATTTAACTTTGCATGCTTGTGGGAGGCGGGGCACTTTACATTTTTTTAATATATTTATTCATTTATTTGATTTTTACTTTAGTAATAGATCTTTATTTCAATTTACACTTTTTTATATTTATTAATTTATTTGATTCTTACTTTAGTAATATATTTTTATTTAAATTTACACTTTTTTAAATATATTTATAACTTTATTTGATTTTTACTTTAGTAATATATCTTTATTTAAATTTACACGTTTTAATTTTTTTTTATATATTTATAAATGTATTTGATTTTTACTTTAGTAATATATCTTTATTTAAATTTACACTTTTTTTTTATATTTATTAATTTATTTGATTTTTACTTTAGTAATATATCTTTATTTAAATTTACACTTTTTAAATTTTTTTATATATTTATTAATTTATTTGATTTTTACTTTAGTAATATATCTTTATTTAAATTTACACTTTTGTTTTGTTTTTTTATATTTATTCATTTATTAGATTTTTACTTTAGTAATATATCTTTATTTAAATTTACACTTTTTATATATATATATATATATATATATATATATATATTCATTTATTTGATTTTTACTTTAGCAATATATCTTTATTTAAATGTACACTTTTTTTTATATATATTAATTTAATAAACATAGGTGACTTGGTTATGAACAGTGTTTCAACTAGTTTCGCGGACTGAGCCGCTTCATCAGGAAGAACCTCTGCAATTTAATCGATACAAGGTCAATGACAATATAGTCAATCATATACAAAAAATATATGTATAAATATATACAGTTCAGAAAAATGTATATTGCACAGGGGGGGGGGGGGATGTGAAGCTGCTTTTTCAACACACATGCCCACTGATATTGCTTTTAGAGGCCATCCATATTTTTCTGATTTTTACTTTAGTAATATATCTTTATTTAAATTTAAACTTTATATATATATATGTTTTGTTTTTTATATTTATTCATTTATTAGAATTTTTATTAGAATTTTACTTTAGCAATATATCTTTATTTAAATGTACCCTTTTTGTTTATATTTATTAATTTATTTGTTCCCCAGCCAGGGCTCACCAAGGAAAAAAGGGGAAGCAAGTGGACTATCTCGGTAATGCAAAAAGGGATACAATCAAATATATAGGCAATCATATAAAATTTAGAAAAAGTTTATTAATACATAATACATGACAAGAATATATTTATTCATTTATTTGATTTCTACTTTAGTAATGAATCTTTATTTCAATTTTCATCATAGAAATTTGACAAAAATTTACAAAGAAAAAAAGGAAGAAAGAAAAGAAAGAAAAAAACAAAACAATTCACAACATAAGGATATACAGTAGGGCTCATAGGCAGACATGTGCGATTTGTTTCGTTACAAATTAATATTCGGACAAATTTTTCATTACAATGTAAACAAAATGTACCAAATGCTCTGAATAACGAAACAAAATTCGTTCGAATTTTTCGAAAATTTGGACTGAAATTCGAATAGAATTTTACATTGAACGCCAGTCGAATTCTAACTGTACACATATGGCTGAAATCAAAGACTGCGGGGATTTACTAAAGGCAAATAGACTGTGCACTCTGCAAGTGCGGTTGCTCCAGAGCTTAGTAAATGGGGTAACGGTTCAGTTTGCAAAGAATACCCAATCACATGCAAGGAAAATTTTAAAAGAAAGCAGCATTTTTTTGCTTGCATATGATTAGATGATGGAAGTCAGCAGAACTTCTGCACATTTACTAAGATCTGGAGCAACCAAAGTGCACCTGTCTATTTGCCTTTAGTAAATCAACCCCATTGCGTCACGTATTTTGAAAATGTGTGACTGTCATTGAGAATGTAAAGATCGGGACAAGGAAAACCTGTCCCCCAACAGGTCACCAAGAAGGGGAGGGGTGGGGGGATGGACTATCGGGGTACCAGCTTCACCAGAATACACAAAATTCATAAAAAGATATGTTTTATTATGGCAATGGGGTTGATTTACTAAAGGCAAAGAGACGGTGCACTTTGAAAGGTGCAATTGCTCCAGAGCTTAGTAAATAAGCAGAAGCTCTGCTGACCCCTGTCATCCAATCATGTGCAAGCAAAAATTATTATTTTTTTGTTTTCCTGGCACGCGTTTGGGAAATCTTTACAAAGTGAACCTCTACCTGATTTACAAAATTCTGGAGCAACTGCACTTTGCAAAGTGCGCAGTCTGTTTGGCTTTAGTAAATCAACCCCCAAAGAATTAAAGTTTAGGAAGAATATCCCAGAATAACATAAAAAAGTTATACAAATACACGTTCTCATGACATTTGGAAATATATCCCAACATGACACGTGTCACTATGTCAGAAACCATGAAATCAGACTGAGACAGAAGTACAGTTAAATCTCACTTGTTTAATAATAATAATAAAAAAAAAGGTAAAAGTAGTTAAAACACAGCCAGAGTTCAGGAACCGGAACGGATAGTCAGATAAGCCAAAATGTCAGGGAGCCAGAGATGAGCGTCGTAGAACAGCAAGCAGGATCTGGAGCCAGAAGGAATGTCAGTCAAGCAAATCTTTAACAGGAACACAGGAGAGCGCCTCTAGAGATGTGACCAAGGCGAAGGCAGAAATCATCTGGGCTGGACGGCTTAAGTAGGCAGGACTGACGAGCGGAATATCATCAACAGGTGAGTCACTGTGGAGAGAGATAGGAGCTGGCAATTAGCCGACAGCTGAGCGGTGAGCTCAGAGAAGGAAGGGCTGAGCCCAGCCCTGACACACTAACACTGGATGTGCTCCATAGAGGAGAACAGAGCTATAGCGGATCCTCACAGATCATGCATTACTCTTTCTCAGTGTGTTTCGCCGGGGCTTTGCTGCTTCATCAGGAGAGCATTGTCTTTAGTGGGTTGTTTTGCTGCAAGATCCATCGGTAAGCGTCAGTTTTGGAATTTTTTTCCCTCGCGTGCCCCTTTGTAAATGAAATGTTTTACATTTATACGTGACTGTTATTTTTTTATTTTTTATTTACCATGTGTATTCTTGTCAACCCACTACAGACAATGCTCTCCTGATGAAGCGGCAAAGCCCCGGTGAAACACGTTGAGAAAGAGTAATGCATGATTTGTGAGGATCCGCTATACCTCTCTTCTCCTCTATGGAGCACATCCAGTGTTAGTGTGTCAGGGCTGGGCTCAGCCCTTCCTTCTCTGAAGTGGCCGCTCAGCTGTCGGCTAATTGCCAGCTCCTATCTCTCCACAGTAACTCACCTGTTGATGATATCCTGCTCGTCAGTCCTGCCTACTTAAGCCGTCCAGCCCAGATGATCTCTGCTTTCTCCTTGGTCACATCTCTAGAGATGTTCTCCTGTGTTCCTGTTAAAGACTTGCTTGGCTGACATTCCTTCTGGCTCCAGATCCTGCTTGTTGTTCTACGACGCTCATCTCTGGCTCCCTGACGTTTTGGCTTGTCTGACTATCCGTTCTGGTTCATGAACTCTGGCTGTGTTTTGACTACGTTTACTCTGTTTACCTTTTTTTGTGGAGCACATCCAGTATTAGTGACACACATGTATTGTTGGGATATATTTCCAAATGGCATTGGAACGTGTATTTTTATATCTTTTTTTTTTGTTATTCTGGGGTATTCATCCTAAATTGGAATACTTTGTATTAACAAAACATATCTTTTTATGAATTGTGTGTACTCTGTTCAAGCTGGTACCGCGATATTAAATCCCCCCTTCTTCCCCTTCTTGGTGACCTGTTGTGGACAGGTTTTCAATCAATTTTGGATGATGGTATCTTTTACCGTTTATATATTTACATTACTTATGAGGCCTAAGCTTTATTGAGAATGTAAAATTGAGAATTAAAGCCTAAAGGCTCTAGTTGGTTTCAAAAAAAGGGTGGGCCCCGGGGGGCACAGAGCACTGAGCCCACCCAGTTGTGTGACAACAACGAATGAATATTTGCTATTGTCTTCCTGATTCCCCTCCCGGGCCAATCAGGAAGCAGGTCCGGAGATCCATCACCACGATTGGCTGAAAGGAGAGGTGATCCTATTGCCTGCTAAAGAGACGCAGGGGAAGCCGCGCCGCTGTAAAGCCAAGGAAGGAGGAGACGCCGCTGCCCGGAGCAAAGCCCGCCACCTAGATGAGGTAAGGGCGGGGACCGCGCCCCCCCCCAAAAAAAATATACCACCAGCCGCCACTAGAACAAAAAGACTGACAATTTTCTAAAAAAAACACAAAAACAACAACAAAAAAAAGGATTATTTTCTACTTTCTGCTATAAAACATATCCAATAAAAAAATGTAGAAAATTTCTTCATAAATTTAGGAAAATACGTATTCTGCTACATATTTTTGTTAACAAAAAAATTATATTATATTATATTTTTTTACTGACTATTCCTGTTTGGGAAATAAGAATTCAGTGGACCTTTGAAAAGCAACTGTGGTGCTCTCTTCCCTTTCCAAATATAATATGTAGCAATTCTAGAAATCAGACTCACCAGGCAGTCTCTGACACTTGGATACAATGTAACATTTGCATGTTCTCCCTGTGCCTGCGTGGGTTTCCTCCGGGTGCTCCGGTTTCCTCCCACACTCTGAAGACATGCTGGTAGGTTAATTGGCTCCTATCTAAAGTGGCCCCAGGATATGTATGTGAGATAGGAGCCGTAACCATGAGGGCAGAGAAAGATGTGAGTTTACAATACATAAAGTGCTCTGTTCATTTTGGAGCTAAATACTAAAAGATATCCTTATTTTCCAAAAATGATCCATAGATACCCCCCCCCCCCCCCTTTCATGACTAGGTCATTTTTTGCGATATGGCACTGCGTTACGTTACCTGACAATTTCGCGGTCGTGTGACGCTGTACCCAAATACAATTTGTGTCATTTTTTTTCCCCACAAATAGAGATTTCTTTTGGTGTTTTTTTTGCGCTATAAACAAAAAAACAAAAAAAAAAAACAAAAGAAAAGACGATTTTGAAAAAAAAAAAAAAAATTTTTACTTTCTGCTATATAGCATTGTTTATTTTTTTTTGCACTATAAACAAAAAAAGACTGACAATTTTGAAAAACAAAACAAAACAAAAAAATGCGTTATTTCTAACTTTCTGATATAAAATTTTTTTTTTTTTTTTTTTTGCGCTATAAACAAAAAAGACTTACAATTTAGAAAAGAAAAAGAAACATTATTTTTTACTTTCTGCTATAAAACATATCCAATAAAAAATGTAAAAAAATCTAATTTCTTCATAAATTATTTACTATTCTGTTACATATTTTTGGTAACAAAAAAATCCCAATAAGTGTATATTGGTTTGCACAAATGTTATAGCGTCTACACACTATGGGATATATACTGTAATTTTCATTTTCATTGATTTATTTATTTTTTATACTAGTAATAGTACTAGTATACTCCTCTATAGAGAAAACCTACCTACCTCCTCCTCTATAGAGAAAACCTACCTACCTCCTCTATAGAGAAAACCTACCTACCACCTCCTCCTCTATAGAGAAAACATACCTACCTCCTCTATAGAGAAAACCTACCTACCACCTCCTCCTCTATAGAGAAAACATACCTACCTCCTCTATAGAGAAAACCTACCTACCTCCTCCTCTATAGGGAGAACCTACCAACCTCCTCCTCTATAGAGAGATCCTGCCTACCTCCCCCCTCTATAGAGAGAACCTACCTACCTCCTCCTCTATAGAGAGATCCTGCCTACCTCCCCCTCTATAGAGAGAACCTACCTACCTCCCCCCTCTATAGAGAGAACCTACCTACCTCCTCCTCTATAGAGAGAACCTACCTACCTCCTCATCTATAGAGAGATCCTGCCTACCTCCACATCTATAGAGAGAACCTACCTACCTCCTCCTCTATATAGAGCACCTACCTACCTCCTACTCTACAGAGAGATCCTGCCTACCTCCACATCTATAGAGAGAACCTACCTACCTCCTCCTCTATATAGAGCACCTACCTACCTCCTACTCTACAGAGAGATCCTGCCTAACTCCACATCTATAGAGAGAACCTACCTACCTCCACCTCTATAGAGAGAACCTACCTACCTCCCCCCCTCTATAGAGAGAACCTACCTACCTCCTCCTCTATAGAGAACCTACCTACCCCCTCCTCTATAGAGAACCTACCTACCCCCTTCTCTATAGAGAGATCCTGCCTACCTCCACATCTATAGAGAGAACCTACCTACCTCCTCCTCTATAGAGGGAACCTACCTACCTCCTCCTCTATAGAGAGATCCTGCCTACCTCCACATCTATAGAGAGAACCTACCTACCTCCACCTCTATAGAGAGAACCTACCTACCTCCTCCTCTATAGAGTGATCCTGCCTACCTTCCCCCTCTATAGAGAGAAACTACCTACCTCCTCCTCTATAGAGAGATCCTGCCTATCTCCTTTATAGAGAGAACCTACCTACCTCCTCCTCTATAGAGAGATCCTGCCTATCTCCTTTATAGAGAGAGCCTGCCTACCTCCTCCTCTTTGCCCTTGTTGTTTTAACTTTGGATAGTAAAACATTTTTTTTTCTACCAGTAAATCCCTTATACAGCCCACTTCCTGTTTCTTCTGGTCATTAGTCTAGGCTTATGACATCATGCACAGTTCTCTTTAATACTCTCCTGAGAGTTCGCCAGCAAGGGAGGGGGGGTGAGCCATACGAGGGCCATTGAGAGCTGCAGAGCTGGAGGTGTACCTCTGTGTAAATCCATGAAGTGAACAGACAGCAGCTTCAGCTGCCCACAGTTAAAAGGGTTGCAGCCAGACTCAGTGGAGGGAGATTTCTGCAGCATATTTGGCAAGTACAGAATCCCAGTATATATATAAAATAATATGCAATATGGTTGGAGGGAAGCTTCGGAATGGCAAAGATGTTTTTATTACAAATTATGTGAGCAGACTGCAGTTCCTCTTAATGGGAAGAATTTCCCCCACAATACTTTTTTCTGCCACTAGATGTCCTCAGTTTGATGGCTTACATATCATTCAACAAACTTTCTCTGAGCACAAGTGTCCCTGGACCTGCCCTTGGCCTATAGAGGGGGGCAAGGCCGCTGTTAGAAATCATTGCCAGCCTTTGTGAAGCCCCCCCCCCCCGCCCCAACGCTGCCTACACCACACCCATGCTATGGGGTGCAGCGGAACAGCGGCACTGGCTTTATCCGCTACGCAACGGAAATGGAAAAAAAAAAAAGTCCCTATTCTGCTTTCACCTCCTGGGCCCCTCTGTATAGCTGATGGGGCCCGGGCCCATAGGACTGGTTGTACTGCCTTATCTGCAGCCCTGGAGGGGAGAGGTAGGCAGGTTCTCTCTATAAAGTGAGAGGTAGGTAGGTTTTCTCTATAGAGGAGGAGGTAGGTTTTCTCTATAGAGGAGGAGGTAGGTAGGTTTTCTCTATAGAAGAGGAGGTAGGTAGTCTCTCTCTATAGAGGAGGAGGTAGGTAGATTTTCTCTTTAGAGGAGGTAGGTAGGTTCTCTATATAGAGAGGGAGGTAGGTAGGTTCTCTCTATAGAGGGGGAGGTAGGTAGGTTCTCTCTATAGGGGAGAAGGTAGGTAGGTTCTCTCTATAGAGGAGGAGGTAGGTAGGTTTTCTCTATTGAGGAGGAGGTAGGTAGGTTTTCTCTATAGAGGGGGATGTAGGTAGGTTCTCTCTATAGAGGATTAGTAGGTAGTTTCCCCCTATAGAGGAGGGGGTAGGCGGGTTCTGTCTATAGAGGGGGAGGTAGGTAGGTTCTCTCTATAGGGGGGGGGGGGTAGGTAGGTTCTGTTTATAGAGGAGGAGGTAGGCAGGTTCTCTCTATAGAGGGGGGAGGTAGGTTCTCTCTAAAGGGGATGAGGTAGGTAGGTTCTCTCTATAGATGGGAAGGTAGGTAGGTTCCCTCTATAGAGGGGGGGTAGGTAGGTTCTTTCTATAGAGGGGAGGTAGGTAGGTTTTCTCTATAGAGGAGGAAGTAGGTTCTCTCTACAGAGGAGGAGGTAGGTAGGTTTTCTCTAAAGAGGATTAGGTAGGTAGGTTATCTCTATAGTGGGGGAGATAGGTAGGTTCTCTTTATAGAGGTGGAGGTAGATAGGTTCTCACTATGGAGGGGGAGGTAGGTAGGTTCTCTCTATAGAGGATTAGGTAGGTTCTCTCTATAGAGGAGGAGGTAGGTAGGTTTTCTCTATAGAGGAGGAGGTAGGTGAGTTCTCTCTATAGAGGAGGTGGTAGGTAGGTTCTCTCTATAGTGGAGGTAGGTAGTTTCTATAGAGGAGAAGGTAGGTAGGTTCTCTCTATAGATGGGGAGGTAGATAGGTTTTCTCTATAGAGGAGGAGATAGGTAGGTTCTCGCTATTGAGAAGGGGGTAGGCAGTCTCTCTATAGAGGAGGAGGCAGGTAGGTTTTCTCTATAGAGGAGGTAGTCTCTCTCTATAGAGGAGGAGGTAGGTAGGTTCTCTCTATAGAGGTGGAGGTAGGTAGGTTTTCTCTATAGAGGATGAGGTAGGTAGGTTCTCTCTATAGAGGAGAAGGTAGGGTAGGTTCTCTCTATAGAGGAGGAGGTAGGTAGGTTTTCTCTATAGAGGGGGAGGTAGGTAGGTTCTCTCTATAGAGGAGGAGGTAGGTAGTTTTTTTCTATAGAGGAGGTAGGTAGGTTCTCTCTATAGAGGAGGAGGTAGGTAGTTTCTCTCTATAGAGGAGAAGGTAGGTAGGTTCTCTCTATAGAGGGGGAGGTAGGTAGGTTCTCTCTATAGAGGAGGAGGTAGGTAGGTTTTCTCTATAGAGGAGGTAGGTAGCTTCTCTCTATAGAGGGGAGGTAGGTAGGTTTTCTCTATAGAGGAGGTAGGTAGGTTCTCTCTATAGAGGGGGGGTATGTAGGTTCTCTCTATAGAGGATTAGTAGGTAGGTTCTCTCTATAGAGGAGGGGGTAGGCAGGTTCTGTCTATAGAGGGGGAGGTAGGTAGGTTCTCTCTAAAGAGGATGAGGTAGGTAGGTTCTCTCTATAGATGGGAAGGTAGGTAGGTTCTCTCTATAGAGGGGGGTAGGTAGGTTCTTTCTATAGAGGGGAGGTAGGTAGGTTTTCTCTACAGAGGAGGAGGTAGGTTCTCTCTACAGAGGAGGTAGGTAGGTTTTCTCTATAGAGGAGGGGGTATGTAGGTTTTCTCTATAGAGGGGGAGGTAGGTAGGTTCTCTCTATAGAGGATTAGGTAGGTTCACTCTATAGAGGAGGAGGTAGGTAGGTTCTCCCTATAGATGAGGTGGTAGGTAGTTTCTCTCTATAGAGGAGAAGGTAGGCAGGTTCTCTCTATAGAGGAGGAAGTAGGTAGGTTGTCTCTATAGAGGAGGAGATAGGTAGGGTTGTCTCTATAGAGGAGGAGATAGGTAGGTTCTCTCTATAGAGAAGGGGGTAGGCAGTCTCTCTATAGAGGAGGAGGCAGGTAGGTTTTCTCTATAGAGGGGGTAGGTAGGTTCTCTCTATAGAGGAGAAGGTAGGTATGTTCTCTCTATAGAGGGGGAGGTAGGTAGTTTTTTTCTAGAGAGGAGGTAGGTAGGTTCTCTCTATAGAGGAGGTAGGTAGGTTCTCTGTATAGAGGGGGAGGTAGGTAGGTTCTCTCTATAGAGGATGAGGTAGGTAGGTTCTCTCTATAGAGGAGGAGGTAGGTAGGTTCTCTCTATAGAGGAGGAGGTAGGTAGGTTCTCTCTATAGAGGGGGAGGTAGGTAGGTTTTCTCTATAGAGGAGGTAGGTAGGTTCTCTCTATAGGGGGGGTAGGTAGGTTTTCTCTATAGAGGAGGTAGGTTCTCTCTATAGAGGAGGTAGGTAAGTTCTCTCTATAGAGGAGGAGGTAGGTAAGTTCTCTCTATAGAGGAGGAGGTAGGTAGGTTCTCTCTATAGAGGAGGTAGGTAGGTTCTCTCTATAGAGGAGAAGGCAGGTCGTTTCTATCTATAGAGGAGGAGGTAGGTAGGTTCTCTATATAGAGGGGGTGGTAGGTAGGTTTTCTCTATAGAGGAGCTAGGTAGGTTCTCTCTATAGAGGAGGAGGTAGGTAGGTTCTCCTCTATAGAGGAGGAGGTAGGTTCTTTCTATAGAGGGGAAGGTAGGTAGGTTCTTTCTATAGAGGGGAAGGTAGGTAGGTTCTCTCTATAGAGGAGGAGGTAGGTAGGTTCTCTCTATAGAGGAGGAGGTAGGTAGGTTCTCTCTATAGAGGAGGAGGTAGGTAGGTTCTCTCTATAGATGAGGTGGTAGGTAGGTTCTCTCTATAGTGGAGGTAGGTAGCTTCTCTCTATAGAGGAGAAGGTAGGTAGGTTCTCTCTATAGAGGAGGTAGGTAGGTTCTCTCTATAGAGGAGGAAGTAGGTAGATTGTCTCTATAGAGGAGGAGGCAGGTAGGTTTTCTCTATAGAGGAGGAGATAGGTAGGTTCTCTTTATAGAGCAGAAGGTAGGTATGTTCTCTCTATAGAGGGGGAGGTAGGTAGTTTTTTTCTAGAGAGGAGGTAGGTAGGTTCTCTCTATAGAGGAGGTAGGTAAGTTCTCTGTATAGAGGGGGAGGTAGGTAGGTTCTCTCTATAGAGGATGAGGAAGGTAGGTTTTCTCTATAGAGGAGATAGGTTCTCTCTATAGAGGAGGAGGTAGGTAGGTTCTCTCTATAGAGGAGGAGGTAGGTAGGTTCTCTCTATAGAGGGGGAGGTAGGTAGGTTTTCTCTATAGAGGAGGTAGGTAGGTTCTCTCTATAGAGGAGGAGGTAGGTAAGTTCTCTCTATAGAGGAGGGGGAGGTAGGTAGGTTCTCTCTATAGAGGAGGGGGAGGTAGGTAAGTTCTCTCTATAGAGGAGGGGGAGGTAGGTAAGTTCTCTCTATAGAGGAGGGGGAGGTAGGTAGGTTCTCTCTATAGAGGAGGCAGGTAGGTTCTCTCTATAGAGGAGGAGGTAGGTAGGATCTCTCTATAGAGGAGGAGGTAGGTAGGATCTCTCTATAGAGGAGGAGGTAGGTAAGTTCTCTCTATAGAGGAGGGGGAGGTAGGTAGGTTCTCTCTATAGAGGAGGGGGAGGTAGGTAAGTTCTCTCTATAGAGGAGGGGGAGGTAGGTAAGTTCTCTCTATAGAGGAGGGGGAGGTAGGTAAGTTCTCTCTATAGAGGAGGGGGAGGTAGGTAGGTTCTCTCTATAGAGGAGGCAGGTAGGTTCTCTCTATAGAGGAGGAGGTAGGTAGGATCTCTCTATAGAGGAGGAGGTAGGTAGGATCTCTCTATAGAGGAGGAGGTAGGTAGGATCTCTCTATAGAAGAGGAGGTAGGTAGGTTCTCTCTATAGAGGAGGAGGTAGGTAGGTTCTGTCTATAGAGGGGGAGGGAGGTAGGTTCTCTCTATAGGGGGGGGTAGGTAGGTTCTGTTTATAGAGGAGGAGGTAGGCAGGTTCTCTCTATAGAGGGGGGAGGTAGGTTCTCTCTAAAGGGGATGAGGTAGGTAGGTTCTCTCTATAGATGGGAAGGTAGGTAGGTTCCCTCTATAGAGGGGGGGTAGGTAGGTTCTTTCTATAGAGGGGAGGTAGGTAGGTTTTCTCTATAGAGGAGGAAGTAGGTTCTCTCTACAGAGGAGGAGGTAGGTAGGTTTTCTCTAAAGAGGATTAGGTAGGTAGGTTATCTCTATAGTGGGGGAGATAGGTAGGTTCTCTTTATAGAGGTGGAGGTAGATAGGTTCTCACTATGGAGGGGGAGGTAGGTAGGTTCTCTCTATAGAGGATTAGGTAGGTTCTCTCTATAGAGGAGGAGGTAGGTAGGTTTTCTCTATAGAGGAGGAGGTAGGTGAGTTCTCTCTATAGAGGAGGTGGTAGGTAGGTTCTCTCTATAGTGGAGGTAGGTAGTTT
Source organism: Lithobates clamitans (assembly GCA_037952925.1). Classification (NCBI taxonomy): domain Eukaryota; kingdom Metazoa; phylum Chordata; class Amphibia; order Anura; family Ranidae; genus Lithobates; species Lithobates clamitans. The sequence continues at coordinate 36,817 of JBBGZY010003370.1, read as the reverse complement.
CTATAGAGGAGAAGGTAGGTAGGTTCTCTCTATAGATGGGGAGGTAGGTAGGTTTTCTCTATAGAGGAGGAGATAGGTAGGTTCTCGCTATTGAGAAGGGGGTAGGCAGTCTCTGTATAGAGGAGGAGGCAGGTAGGTTTTCTCTATAGAGGAGGTAGTCTCTCTCTATAGAGGAGGAGGTAGGTAGGTTCTCTCTATAGAGGTGGAGGTAGGTAGGTTTTCTCTATAGAGGATGAGGTAGGTAGGTTCTCTCTATAGAGGAGAAGGTAGGGTAGGTTCTCTCTATAGAGGAGGAGGTAGGTAGGTTTTCTCTATAGAGGGGGAGGTAGGTAGGTTCTCTCTATAGAGGAGGAGGTAGGTAGTTTTTTTCTATAGAGGAGGTAGGTAGGTTCTCTCTATAGAGGAGGAGGTAGGTAGTTTCTCTCTATAAAGGAGAAGGTAGGTAGGTTCTCTCTATAGAGGGGGAGGTAGGTAGGTTCTCTCTATAGAGGAGGAGGTAGGTAGGTTTCTCTATAGAGGAGGTAGGTAGCTTCTCTCTATAGAGGGGAGGTAGGTAGGTTTCTCTATAGAGGAGGTAGGTAGGTTCTCTCTATAGAGGGGGGGTATGTAGGTTCTCTCTATAGAGGATTAGTAGGTAGGTTCTCTCTATAGAGGAGGGGGTAGGCAGGTTCTGTCTATAGAGGGGGAGGTAGGTAGGTTCTCTCTATAGGGGGGTAGGTAGGTTCTCTCTATAGAGGGGGAGGGAGGTAGGTTCTCTCTAAAGAGGATGAGGTAGGTAGGTTCTCTCTATAGATGGGAAGGTAGGTAGGTTCTCTCTATAGAGGGGGGGTAGGTAGGTTCTTTCTATAGAGGGGAGGTAGGTAGGTTTTCTCTACAGAGGAGGAGGTAGGTTCTCTCTACAGAGGAGGTAGGTAGGTTTTCTCTATAGAGGAGGGGGTATGTAGGTTTTCTCTATAGAGGGGGAGGTAGGTAGGTTCTCTCTATAGAGGATTAGGTAGGTTCACTCTATAGAGGAGGAGGTAGGTAGGTTCTCCCTATAGATGAGGTGGTAGGTAGTTTCTCTCTATAGAGGAGAAGGTAGGCAGGTTCTCTCTATAGAGGAGGAAGTAGGTAGGTTGTCTCTATAGAGGAGGAGATAGGTAGGTTGTCTCTATAGAGGAGGAGATAGGTAGGTTCTCTCTATAGAGAAGGGGGTAGGCAGTCTCTCTATAGAGGAGGAGGCAGGTAGGTTTTCTCTATAGAGGGGGTAGGTAGGTTCTCTCTATAGAGGAGAAGGTAGGTATGTTCTCTCTATAGAGGGGGAGGTAGGTAGTTTTTTTCTAGAGAGGAGGTAGGTAGGTTCTCTCTATAGAGGAGGTAGGTAGGTTCTCTGTATAGAGGGGGGGGGGTAGGTAGGTTCTCTCTATAGAGGATGAGGTAGGTAGGTTCTCTCTATAGAGGAGGAGGTAGGTAGGTTCTCTCTATAGAGGAGGAGGTAGGTAGGTTCTCTCTATAGAGGGGGAGGTAGGTAGGTTTTCTCTATAGAGGAGGTAGGTAGGTTCTCTCTATAGGGGGGGTAGGTAGGTTTTCTCTATAGAGGAGGTAGGTTCTCTCTATAGAGGAGGTAGGTAAGTTCTCTCTATAGAGGAGGAGGTAGGTAAGTTCTCTCTATAGAGGAGGAGGTAGGTAGGTTCTCTCTATAGAGGAGGTAGGTAGGTTCTCTCTATAGAGGAGAAGGCAGGTAGTTTCTATCTATAGAGGAGGAGGTAGGTAGGTTCTCTATATAGAGGGGGTGGTAGGTAGGTTTTCTCTATAGAGGAGCTAGGTAGGTTCTCTCTATAGAGGAGGAGGTAGGTAGGTTCTCTCTATAGAGGAGGAGGTAGGTTCTTTCTATAGAGGGGAAGGTAGGTAGGTTCTTTCTATAGAGGGGAAGGTAGGTAGGTTCTCTCTATAGAGGAGGAGGTAGGTAGGTTCTCTCTATAGAGGAGGAGGTAGGTAGGTTCTCTCTATAGAGGAGGAGGTAGGTAGGTTCTCTCTATAGATGAGGTGGTAGGTAGGTTCTCTCTATAGTGGAGGTAGGTAGCTTCTCTCTATAGAGGAGAAGGTAGGTAGGTTCTCTCTATAGAGGAGGTAGGTAGGTTCTCTCTATAGAGGAGGAAGTAGGTAGATTGTCTCTATAGAGGAGGAGGCAGGTAGGTTTTCTCTATAGAGGAGGAGATAGGTAGGTTCTCTTTATAGAGCAGAAGGTAGGTATGTTCTCTCTATAGAGGGGGAGGTAGGTAGTTTTTTTCTAGAGAGGAGGTAGGTAGGTTCTCTCTATAGAGGAGGTAGGTAAGTTCTCTGTATAGAGGGGGAGGTAGGTAGGTTCTCTCTATAGAGGATGAGGAAGGTAGGTTTTCTCTATAGAGGAGATAGGTTCTCTCTATAGAGGAGGAGGTAGGTAGGTTCTCTCTATAGAGGAGGAGGTAGGTAGGTTCTCTCTATAGAGGGGGAGGTAGGTAGGTTTTCTCTATAGAGGAGGTAGGTAGGTTCTCTCTATAGAGGAGGAGGTAGGTAAGTTCTCTCTATAGAGGAGGGGGAGGTAGGTAGGTTCTCTCTATAGAGGAGGGGGAGGTAGGTAAGTTCTCTCTATAGAGGAGGGGGAGGTAGGTAAGTTCTCTCTATAGAGGAGGGGGAGGTAGGTAGGTTCTCTCTATAGAGGAGGCAGGTAGGTTCTCTCTATAGAGGAGGAGGTAGGTAGGATCTCTCTATAGAGGAGGAGGTAGGTAGGATCTCTCTATAGAGGAGGAGGTAGGTAAGTTCTCTCTATAGAGGAGGGGGAGGTAGGTAGGTTCTCTCTATAGAGGAGGGGGAGGTAGGTAAGTTCTCTCTATAGAGGAGGGGGAGGTAGGTAAGTTCTCTCTATAGAGGAGGGGGAGGTAGGTAAGTTCTCTCTATAGAGGAGGGGGAGGTAGGTAGGTTCTCTCTATAGAGGAGGCAGGTAGGTTCTCTCTATAGAGGAGGAGGTAGGTAGGATCTCTCTATAGAGGAGGAGGTAGGTAGGATCTCTCTATAGAGGAGGAGGTAGGTAGGATCTCTCTATAGAAGAGGAGGTAGGTAGGTTCTCTCTATAGAGGAGGAGGTAGGTAGGTTCTGTCTATAGAGGGGGAGGGAGGTAGGTTCTCTCTATAGGGGGGGGTAGGTAGGTTCTGTTTATAGAGGAGGAGGTAGGCAGGTTCTCTCTATAGAGGGGGGAGGTAGGTTCTCTCTAAAGGGGATGAGGTAGGTAAGTTCTCTCTATAGATGGGAAGGTAGGTAGGTTCCCTCTATAGAGGGGGGGTAGGTAGGTTCTTTCTATAGAGGGGAGGTAGGTAGGTTTTCTCTATAGAGGAGGAAGTAGGTTCTCTCTACAGAGGAGGAGGTAGGTAGGTTTTCTCTAAAGAGGATTAGGTAGGTAGGTTATCTCTATAGTGGGGGAGATAGGTAGGTTCTCTTTATAGAGGTGGAGGTAGATAGGTTCTCACTATGGAGGGGGAGGTAGGTAGGTTCTCTCTATAGAGGATTAGGTAGGTTCTCTCTATAGAGGAGGAGGTAGGTAGGTTTTCTCTATAGAGGAGGAGGTAGGTGAGTTCTCTCTATAGAGGAGGTGGTAGGTAGGTTCTCTCTATAGTGGAGGTAGGTAGTTTCTATAGAGGAGAAGGTAGGTAGGTTCTCTCTATAGATGGGGAGGTAGGTAGGTTTTCTCTATAGAGGAGGAGATAGGTAGGTTCTCGCTATTGAGAAGGGGGTAGGCAGTCTCTGTATAGAGGAGGAGGCAGGTAGGTTTTCTCTATAGAGGAGGTAGTCTCTCTCTATAGAGGAGGAGGTAGGTAGGTTCTCTCTATAGAGGTGGAGGTAGGTAGGTTTTCTCTATAGAGGATGAGGTAGGTAGGTTCTCTCTATAGAGGAGAAGGTAGGGTAGGTTCTCTCTATAGAGGAGGAGGTAGGTAGGTTTTCTCTATAGAGGGGGAGGTAGGTAGGTTCTCTCTATAGAGGAGGAGGTAGGTAGTTTTTTTCTATAGAGGAGGTAGGTAGGTTCTCTCTATAGAGGAGGAGGTAGGTAGTTTCTCTCTATAAAGGAGAAGGTAGGTAGGTTCTCTCTATAGAGGGGGAGGTAGGTAGGTTCTCTCTATAGAGGAGGAGGTAGGTAGGTTTCTCTATAGAGGAGGTAGGTAGCTTCTCTCTATAGAGGGGAGGTAGGTAGGTTTTCTCTATAGAGGAGGTAGGTAGGTTCTCTCTATAGAGGGGGGGTATGTAGGTTCTCTCTATAGAGGATTAGTAGGTAGGTTCTCTCTATAGAGGAGGGGGTAGGCAGGTTCTGTCTATAGAGGGGGAGGTAGGTAGGTTCTCTCTATAGGGGGGTAGGTAGGTTCTCTCTATAGAGGGGGAGGGAGGTAGGTTCTCTCTAAAGAGGATGAGGTAGGTAGGTTCTCTCTATAGATGGGAAGGTAGGTAGGTTCTCTCTATAGAGGGGGGGTAGGTAGGTTCTTTCTATAGAGGGGAGGTAGGTAGGTTTTCTCTACAGAGGAGGAGGTAGGTTCTCTCTACAGAGGAGGTAGGTAGGTTTTCTCTATAGAGGAGGGGGTATGTAGGTTTTCTCTATAGAGGGGGAGGTAGGTAGGTTCTCTCTATAGAGGATTAGGTAGGTTCACTCTATAGAGGAGGAGGTAGGTAGGTTCTCCCTATAGATGAGGTGGTAGGTAGTTTCTCTCTATAGAGGAGAAGGTAGGCAGGTTCTCTCTATAGAGGAGGAAGTAGGTAGGTTGTCTCTATAGAGGAGGAGATAGGTAGGTTGTCTCTATAGAGGAGGAGATAGGTAGGTTCTCTCTATAGAGAAGGGGGTAGGCAGTCTCTCTATAGAGGAGGAGGCAGGTAGGTTTTCTCTATAGAGGGGGTAGGTAGGTTCTCTCTATAGAGGAGAAGGTAGGTATGTTCTCTCTATAGAGGGGGAGGTAGGTAGTTTTTTTCTAGAGAGGAGGTAGGTAGGTTCTCTCTATAGAGGAGGTAGGTAGGTTCTCTGTATAGAGGGGGGGGGGGGTAGGTAGGTTCTCTCTATAGAGGATGAGGTAGGTAGGTTCTCTCTATAGAGGAGGAGGTAGGTAGGTTCTCTCTATAGAGGAGGAGGTAGGTAGGTTCTCTCTATAGAGGGGGAGGTAGGTAGGTTTTCTCTATAGAGGAGGTAGGTAGGTTCTCTCTATAGGGGGGGTAGGTAGGTTTTCTCTATAGAGGAGGTAGGTTCTCTCTATAGAGGAGGTAGGTAAGTTCTCTCTATAGAGGAGGAGGTAGGTAAGTTCTCTCTATAGAGGAGGAGGTAGGTAGGTTCTCTCTATAGAGGAGGTAGGTAGGTTCTCTCTATAGAGGAGAAGGCAGGTAGTTTCTATCTATAGAGGAGGAGGTAGGTAGGTTCTCTATATAGAGGGGGTGGTAGGTAGGTTTTCTCTATAGAGGAGCTAGGTAGGTTCTCTCTATAGAGGAGGAGGTAGGTAGGTTCTCTCTATAGAGGAGGAGGTAGGTTCTTTCTATAGAGGGGAAGGTAGGTAGGTTCTTTCTATAGAGGGGGAGGTAGGTAGGTTCTCTCTATAGAGGAGGAGGTAGGTAGGTTCTCTCTATAGAGGAGGAGGTAGGTAGGTTCTCTCTATAGAGGAGGAGGTAGGTAGGTTCTCTCTATAGATGAGGTGGTAGGTAGGTTCTCTCTATAGTGGAGGTAGGTAGCTTCTCTCTATAGAGGAGAAGGTAGGTAGGTTCTCTCTATAGAGGAGGTAGGTAGGTTCTCTCTATAGAGGAGGAAGTAGGTAGATTGTCTCTATAGAGGAGGAGGCAGGTAGGTTTTCTCTATAGAGGAGGAGATAGGTAGGTTCTCTTTATAGAGCAGAAGGTAGGTATGTTCTCTCTATAGAGGGGGAGGTAGGTAGTTTTTTTCTAGAGAGGAGGTAGGTAGGTTCTCTCTATAGAGGAGGTAGGTAGGTTCTCTGTATAGAGGGGGAGGTAGGTAGGTTCTCTCTATAGAGGATGAGGTAGGTAGGTTTTCTCTATAGAGGAGGTAGGTTCTCTCTATAGAGGAGGAGGTAGGTAGGTTCTCTCTATAGAGGAGGAGGTAGGTAGGTTCTCTCTATAGAGGGGGAGGTAGGTAGGTTTTCTCTATAGAGGAGGTAGGTAGGTTCTCTCTATAGAGGAGGAGGTAGGTAAGTTCTCTCTATAGAGGAGGGGGAGGTAGGTAGGTTCTCTCTATAGAGGAGGGGGAGGTAGGTAAGTTCTCTCTATAGAGGAGGGGGAGGTAGGTAAGTTCTCTCTATAGAGGAGGGGGAGGTAGGTAAGTTCTCTCTATAGAGGAGGGGGAGGTAGGTAGGTTCTCTCTATAGAGGAGGCAGGTAGGTTCTCTCTATAGAGGAGGAGGTAGGTAGGATCTCTCTATAGAGGAGGAGGTAGGTAGGATCTCTCTATAGAGGAGGAGGTAGGTAGGATCTCTCTATAGAGGAGGAGGTAGGTAGGTTCTCTCTATAGAGGGGAAGGTAGGTAGGTTCTCTCTATAGAGGGGGAGGTAGGTAGGTTCTCTCTATAGAGGGGGAGGTAGGTAGGTTTTCTCTATAGAGGGGGAGGTAGGTAGGTTCTCTCTATAGAGGGGGAGGTAGGTAGGTTTTCTCTATAGAGGGGGAGGTGGTAGGTAGGATTTCTCTATAGGGGGGGAGGTAGGTAGGTTCTCTCTATAGAGGGGGAGGTAGGTAGGTTTTCTCTATAGAGGGGGAGGTAGGTAGGTTTTCTCTATAGAGGGGGAGGTAGGTAGGTTCTCTCTATAGAGGGGGAGGTAGGTAGGTTTTCTCTATAGAGGGGGAGGTAGGTAGGTTCTCTCTATAGAGGAGGAGGTAGGTAGGTTCTCTCTATAGAGGGGGAGGTAGGTAGGTTCTCTCTATAGAGGAGGAGGTAGGTTTTCTCTATAGAGGAGGTAGGTAGGTTTTCTCTATAGAGGAGGAGGTAGGTAGGTTCTCTCTATAGAGCAGGAGGTAGGTAGGTTCTCTCTATAGAGGGGGAGGTAGGTAGGTTTTCTCTATAGAGGAGGAGGTAGGTAGGTTCTCTTAGTACAGAATTGGGTGGTCCCTGTGCTGGGGGGGCGGGGCACTCTCTCCCATAATGGGTAGGTAGTCTATATGCTCAGGATGGGCAGGCTCTCTGTAGGCGGGGTTATATATTGGGCAGGCTCTCTGTGGGCGGCGTTATATAATGGGCAGGCTTTCTGTAGGCGGGGTTATATGTTGGGCAGGCTCTCTGTGGGCGGGGTTGAGGTGTAGATGGGCATCCAATTTATATATACGGTGGGCGGGGTCAGATGATGGACAGGCTGTGGGTGGAGGCTGGTGATGATGGGCAGGTGTCTGTGCACCGGGATCTGCCTGCAGTCTGCAGGGTGGGCGGGATCTTTGTATGGAGGGGCGGTGTCTTTGGGCAAGGTGGGCAGGATCTGCGTGAAGTGGGCAGAGTCTCTTGTGTAGGGTGGGCGGGCTCTGTGTACAGTGTGCAGGCAGTGGGTGGAGTCTCCCGTGTACAGTGGGCGGAGTCTCGTGTGTACAGTGGGCAGGCAGTGGGCGGAGTCTCCCGTGTAGAGTGGGCGGGCAGTGTGCAGGCAGTGGGCAGTCAGTCGGGTGATATAGGGCAGTGGTAGGGGGAGCCTGTCTCTCCCAGGCTGGGTATACAGCTGGCAGTGTGCGGTGGGCAGAGGCTCTCCGGTTTGGATCTGCACGATGCGGATGACGATGAGATCTCTCCGGCCGATATTCCTCCTTCTCCTCCCGGCGCTCTGTGTGCTCCACCTCCCGGGGGGTTCGGGGTTCAGCTTCCCGCAACAGCACACGTGAGTACCGACACCCCGATGTCTACCGACACCCCGATGTCTCTTATCTGCTCCCTGGTATCATCCCTGTACCCCCAAATTGTATTACCGGACCCCCAAATATTCCTCCATCACCTGTGTGCTCCCCGAACCCCAATATTCCTCAGTTATCCCTACACCCCAATATTATCCCTACACCCCAATATAATCCCTGCACCCCCCATCAATAATCTGCAGCCAAATAACATGCCTGGACCCCCCACTGTTTTTATTATTATTAACCTTGTACCCCCAGTAATAGGTACCCCACTTCCACCCCCTTTGCTACTAATACACCACCTTCTCTGTACCCCACAATATGCAGTATTTCTCTAAATCTTGGCACCCCAATACCGATTCTTTATTTCCATTGTAAGCCCTGCGCCCCCAGAATGTAGATAATGGAAGGCTGGATCACCTGCATCCCAATACTGGCACTGTACCCCAATACCTGCAGTGTAACCCCTGGCACAGGTCCCTAGGACTGACACCGTACCCCAATACCTGCAGTGTAACCCCTGGCACAGGTCCCTAGGACTGACACCATACCCCAATACCTGCAGTGTAACCCCTGGCACAGGTCCCCAGGACTGACACCATACCCCAATACCTGCAGTGTAACCCCTGGCACAGGTCCCCAGGACTGACACTGTACCCCAATACCTGCAGTGTAACCCCTGGCACAGGTCCCCAGGACTGACACTGTACCCCAATACCTGCAGTGTAACCCCTGGCACAGGTCCCCTGGACTGACACCATACCCCAATACCCACAGGTAAACCCTGGGCACAAGACAACAGCACTGACACTGTACCCCAATACCTGAGGTGTAGCCCCTGCCACAGCACCCCATCACTTACACTGTACCCCTCTCCCTGCAGTGTAAACCCAGACACAGGACCCCCATTGCTTACAATGCATTTCATATCTGATCTATAACCCCTGGGACAGGACCCCAGTACTTACACTGTACCCCAATACCTGCATTGTAAACCCTGGCACAGGTGTCCTATACTGACACTGTACCCTAATACATGCAGTGTATCCCCCGACACAAGACCCCAATACTCAAACTGTACCCTAATACCCGCTGTTAAATCCTTGGCACAGAACAACAGCACTGACACTGTACCCCAGTACCTGAAGTGTAGCTCCTGCCACACAACCCTAGTACTGATGCTGTACCCCAATACCTGCAGTGTATCCCCTGAGACTGTGCCTTTATACCTACAGTTTAACCTCCTGGCACAGGACCCTAGTACTGATACTGTACCCTAATACCTGCAGAGTAACCCCCTGACACAGAACCCCAGTACTGACATTGTATCCTTATTCTTGTGGTGTAACCCCCCGACACAGGACCCCAGAACTGACACTGTACCCTAATACCTGCAATGTAACCCCCGACATAGGACCCCAGGACTGACACTGTACCCTAATACCTGCAATGTAACCCCCCGCCATAGGACCCCAGTACTGACACTGTACCCTAATACCTGCAATGTAACCCCCTGATACAGGACCCCAGGACTAACACTGTACCCTAATACCTGCAATGTAACCCCCCGACACAGGACCCCAGGACTGACACTGTACCCTAATACCTGCAATGTAACCCCCGACACAGGACCCCAGGACTGACACTGTACCCTAATACCTGCAATGTAACCCCCCGCCACAGGACCCCAGTACTGACACTGTACCCTAATACCTTCAATGTAACCCCCTGACACAGGACCCCAGGACTGACACTGTACCCTAATACCTGCAGTGTAACCCCCCGCCACAGGACCCCAGTACTGACACTGTACCCTAATACCTTCAATGTAACCCCCTGACACAGGACCCCAGGACTGACACTGTACCCTAATACCTGCAATGTAACCCCCGACACAAGACCCCAGGACTGACAATGTACCCTAATACCTGCAGTGTAAACCCCTGACATAGGACCCCAGTACTGACACTGTACCCTAATACCTGCAGTGTATCCCCCTGACATAGGACCCCAGTACTGACACTGTACCCTAATACCTGCAGTGTATCCCCCTGACACAGGACCTCAGTACTGACACTGTACCCTAATACCTGCAGTGTATCCCCCTGACATAGGACCCCAGTACTGACACTGTACCCTAATACCTGCAGCTAAGCCCTACTTTTTATATTGCTCTGCTGACTCCAGGCACTGAACCTCCACACCAACACTGCACCCCAGTACCCTCAATGTATGGACAATATTTCCAGCGATCTGCAGAGCCCCCTAATAATGGGCACTGTACCCCAAGACGATGGCTTTAGTCTATATCTGGGGTGGCAGCCCCCCTTCACCGCTCCTGTCCCCGGGAAATGATGTGCCCAATGTTCCCTCTCCCCGATACATTTTCTTCTCCATCTTCTATATGTCCGTGCTGTGCCCCCCCCAATGTCCCCTCTTCCCTCACCCTCCATGTAGATGTGATCATTCCTTCATCCCCCAAATTCCATCGTCCAGCTGTCTGCCTACAACTCCCAGTCCTCATTGCCCCCCATCCCCCCCGCACATTCCCACCGCTCCCCAATACTTCCCATAGCCCCCCTCTACTTCTCCCAAACCTGACCCTGGCTCCATAATACAGAGATGATGTATTTATAACGCTAAAAACCCTCCGCAGGTTTTAAATTGGAATTGCTGCCCCTCCCTTTCCCAAAATATTTGCACCCATCCCCCACCCTGAGTGTATATAGAGGAGGATGACCCCAGTACTATATATATATGTACAGCTTCAGGTTTCCAGAAAGGACTGGGACTGTCATTCGGAGAGTCATGGCTTCTCACTATGAAATGCTTTGGCGGGGATTTGGGGGAGCATTATCCAATCACGATTGTGTTTTTATTTCTTTGATATCTGGAGTTTCTGATAAACGATTGTGTACCTGTGTCAGCGGCGATCGGTGTGTCCTCTATCATGTCCTGTTTGTTGAGATCTCCTTGAATCAGTAATTCATCCAGAAGCTGCCATGTTGTTGGTTTGGTGCTCTAGGCATGGGCCTCAGAGGAACCACAAGTCCCATCCCACCCCAGGCCTCTGGGATTTGTAGTTCCTCAGTATCTATCACTTTAAATAATAATTCTGAAATATAATTTTAAAAAACTTTCAGTCCAGGTCACTCTGCTGTCTGCGTCTCTGATCGCTGCTGCTGGTCGAACGTTCCGTAGTGGGATTTGGGTGTATATAGGGATCTGGCTCTGTATATACAAGAACTCGGCTTGTGTCATTACTCAGACCCCGAGGCCTCAGCCGGGGGATCACAGATCCGGGGATCATGTCGCTGCTTTTTAGTCAAATATTTTGATGATTTGTTACTTCTGTTTATAAATATCCGAGAGATGATTGGCCGCTCCATATAAAAGATTTACCTTTGTATCTACATTGTATCTCTGTAGAAGAGAGATGATTGGCTGATCTTCATAGACAATTCTTTGGGTGACAATGTCTGATATTTGGGCCTTACTACACATTCCGGAGGGCCACTGACCCTGCTGCTGGCCTATTAAAAGACAGTAAGGAAGTCTCACTCATCTTGGGGTGAAGAAGTATCACTCATCTTGGGGTGAAGGTGTCCTGCTCATCCCATTGAAGGGACCTCACTCATCTTGGTGAAGAAGTCTCACTCATCTTGGGGTGAAGAAGTCTCACTCATCTTGGGGTGAAGAAGTCTCACTCATCTTGGGGTGAAGAAGTCTCACTCATCTTGGGGTGAAGGTGTCTCACTCATCCCATTGAAGGGGTCTCTCTCATCTTGGTGAAGGGAACTCACTCTCATCTTGGGGTGAAGAAGTCTCACTCATCTTGGGGTGAAGGTGTCCTGCTCATCCCTTTGAAGGGGTCTTTCTCATCTTGGTGAAGGAATCTCACCCATCTTGGGGTGAAAGGGTCTCACTCATCCCATTTGAAGGGGTCTGTCTCATCTTTGTGAAGGGAACTCACTCTTCTTGGGGTGAAGGGGTCTCACTCATCTTGGGTTGAAGGGGTCTCACTCATCTTGGGGTGAAGAAATCTTACTCATCTTGGGGTGAAGGTGTCATGCTCATCCCATTAAAGGGGTTTCTCTCATCTTGGGGTGAGAGGGTCACACTCATCTTGGTGAAGAAGTCTCACTCATCTTGGGATGAAGGGGGTCTCACTCACCTTTGGGTAAAGGGGTCTTGCTCATCCCAATGAAGGGTTCTCACTCTTCCCATTGAAAGAGTCTCACTCATCCCAGGGTGAAAGGGCCTCACACATCTGAGGGTGAAGGGGTCCCAGTCATCTAGGGGTGAAGGGTTCTCACTCATCTCAATGAAGGGTTCTCACTCATCTCAATGAAGGGTTCTCACTCATCTCAATGAAGGCTTTGTCACTCATCCCATTGAAAGGGTCTCGCTCATCCTGGGGTGAGGAGGTCTCATTCTTCCCGGGTTGAGGAGGTCTATTTTATTCTGTGGTGAGGCGGTCTCTTTTATTCCGGGGTGAGGAGGTCTCTTTTATTCTGGGGTGAGGAGGTCTCTTTTATTCTGGGGTGAGGAGGTCTCTTTTATTCTGGGGTGAGGAGGTCTCTTTTATTCTGGGGTGAGGAGGTCTCTTTTATTCTGGGGTGAGGAGGTCTCTTTTATTCTGGGGTGAGGAGGTCTCTTTTATTCCGGGGTGAGGAGGTCTCTTTTATTCCGGGGTGAGGAGGTCTCTTTTATTCTGGGGTGAGGAGGTCTCTTTTATTCTGGGGTGAGGAGGTCTCTTTTATTCTGGGGTGAGGAGGTCTCTTTTATTCCGGGGTGAGGAGGTCTCTTTTATTCTGGGGTGAGGAGGTCTCTTTTATTCTGGGGTGAGGAGGTCTCTTTTATTCCGGGGTGAGGAGGTCTCATTTATTCCGGGGTGAGGAGGTCTCATTTATTCCGGTTTGAAGGGAGTCTCATTCATCTTGGGGTAAAGGGGTCTCATTCATCCCAGGGTGAGGAGGTCTCATTCATCCCAGGGTGAGGAGGTCTCATTCTTTCCGGGGTAAAGGGGTCTCACTCATCCCAGATCTGTTTATTTTAGTGGAATGTTCGGTGGGTTGGTTTGGGTGGGGCTCTTGCAGGCGATATCAGTGACATTTGGTGGGTGCTCATAGTGAAATGATTGGAATACATAAGTACAACTGGGTCCCCTGTTCCGGGGTCCTTGAGGTCAGAGGGCTCGGCACAGCTCCTCCCCCTGGTATACCGCTTTGTACATACATGAGGCTCATTGTATATTTCTTAAGTTTGTTAAAACTCCTCAGTTGGTGTTTATCAGACATCCTCCAATCTTTTTCCTAGGGGCTCATTAACACTGTTGCGGTTTAACGCACGCATTACAACGCAATCAAATTCATGTGTCCATACTAAAAATAGCGCCTATCCCCATCTCTGCGCTCATTTTTTCCCTGCGTTTTTGTGTATTAGGAGATCATCAGAATGTTTTGGCGCACAGGCAATGGGCATTAATAAGCTTTTGTCAAAGGCTGTTAACTCCATCCACATCCTAAGGGGCTCATTCACACCAAAGTGTCACCTGCATTTTATTTGCGCTGTAGAATGGAAAGATATTCAGCTAAAATTTTCCCAAACAGCGCAAAGGCGTGACACCGCCTATTTATAACATTAGGACTGCGCACATGCGCTATAGTGCTTTTCGAGGCTTGCGGTACAGTGAGAATGGGCCCTAACGCAAAAAAACGCATTGGAAACTCCCTCAACGTGCACCACAAACTCACAAGGGAAACGCATGTTGGCTCATGACACTGCACCTGCCTAATGCTACACAAAAGCGCACCTTTACGCACGGGTGCACCAGGGCGGCGATCAACAGTTAAAGCAGGTGGGGAGGAGGCGATAATCCAAACGCAGATCGCTCCTCGTAAAGCACCGCACATGTGAACGAGCCTCTAAAAATGCTCAGCAGGTGCTCCAAAAAGTTTTTTTTAGCGTTTATGGTGGGGCGGGGCTGGATGTGGCGACTAATGCGTTCTGCCAGAAGCTACACAGACTTCAGTCCCTTGTGAGTCCTGAAACACCGATTACCACCAATAATGACGCCCCCCCCTCTCCCCTCCCACCAGGCCATCGAGACGCTTGCTCTTCTGCTGATGTAAACGCCTGTGTGTACTGAGCCCGACACCGCGCAATTCTTATTTCCTCCATTTATTGAATAAATAAGATGAGGACTCGGGGCCCCAGCTGGGGTGCTAAATTCTGGAGTCCTCCCAGAGACTCTACCGGAGATGAGCTAATGAGCCCTTCCATGGGAAGATCGATCAGAGATTTATAGAAGGCGGTATTGATTGTTTCAAGCAAAACAAACATAAATTATTGATAGGAATACATAACTGGATAAAGATACATTGTATATAACACATCTAATATAACATATAACAATATTGTATATAACCCGTCTAATGTAACATATAAAAGATACATAACTGTGGGAAGGTACATTAAATGTAACACATCAAATATAACATATAAAGATACATTGTATATAACACGTCTAATACAACATATAAAGATACATTGTATATAACACGTCTATTATAACATATAAAGATACATTATATATAACACGTCTAATATAACATATAAAGATACATTGTATATAACATGTCTAATATAACATATAAAGATGCAATGGGGTTGATTTACTAAAGGCAAATAAACTGTGCACTTTGCTCCAGAGCTTAGTAAACGAGGTAAAGCTTAACTTTGCAAAAAACACCCAATCACATGCAAGGGAAATAAAAAAACAGCATTTTTTTCTTGCATATGATTGGATGATGGAAGTCAGCAGAGTTTCTGCTCATTTACTAAGCTCTGGAGTAACTGCACTTAGCAAAGTGCACAGTCTATTTTCCTTTAGTAAATCAACCCCATTGTGCGTCTATAACGCATCTATTATAACATCTAACAATACATTGCATATAACACATCCAATATAACATATAAAGATACATTGTATATAACATGTCTAATATAAGGCCTCAGACACTCTGGATGTTTTTACAGCTGCTGTTTTTGGCTTCAAGCTTTTTTTTTTTTCTGCAGCCAATAAATTCCCCAGCATGTTATCCTTTGGGGGTTTTTTGCACAGCAAGTGCACTTGGAAGTAAAGTCGCTGTAGATCTGAGGGGGACATGCAAGGAAAATTAAAATCAGCATTTTTGCTTATACATGATTGGATGATAGAAATAAGCAGAGCTTCCCCTCATTTCGATCTTCCCCTCAGTTCTACAGGGACTGCACTTCCAAGTGCACTTGCAGTGCAAAGTGGAGTTTTCTTTAATAAATCAACCCCTATGTGTCCGTGTCATCCTATGTGTCCATGTCATTCTATGTGTCATCCTATGTGTCCGTGTCATCCTATGTGTCCATGTCATCCTATGTGTCATCCTATGTGTCATCCTATGTGTCATCCTATGTGTCATCCTATGTGTCCATGTCATTCTATGTGTCATCCTATGTGTCCATGTCATCCTATGTGTCCGTGTCATCCTATGTGTCCGTATCATCCTATGTGCCCATGTCATCCTATGTGCCCATGTCATGCTATGTGCCCGTGTCATGCTATGTGCCCGTGTCATGCTATGTGCCCGTGTCATGCTATGTGTCCGTGTCATGCTATGTGTCCGTGTCATCCTATGTGTCCGTGTCATCCTATGTGTCCGTGTCATCCTATGTGTCCGTGTCATCCTATGTGTCCGTGTCATCCTGTGTCTGTGTCATCCTATGTGTCCGTGTCATCCTATGTGTCCGTATCATCCTATGTGCCCATGTCATGCTATGTGTCCATGTTATCCTATGTGTCCGTGTCATCCTATGTGTCCGTGTCATCCTATGTGTCCGTGTCATCCTGTGTCTGTGTTATCCTATGTGTCCATGTCATCCTGTGTCTGTGTTATCCTATGTGTCCATGTCATCCTATGTGTCCATGTCATCCTGTGTCTGTGTTATCCTATGTGCCCATGTCATCCTATGTGTCCATGTCATCCTGTGTCTGTGTTATCCTATGTGCCCATGTCATCCTATGTGTCCATGTCATCCTATGTGTCCGTGTCATCCTATGTGTCCATGTCATCCTATGTGTCCATGTCATCCTATGTGTCCGTGTCATCCTATGTGTCCGTGTCATCCTATGTGTCCATGTCATCCTATGTGTCCATGTCATCCTGTGTCTGTGTTATCCTATGTGTCCATGTCATCCTATGTGTCCATGTCATCCTATGTGTCCATGTCATCCTGTGTCTGTGTTATCCTATGTGTCCATGTCATCCTATGTGTCCGTGTCATCCTATGTGTCCATGTCATCCTATGTGTCCATGTCATCCTGTGTCTGTGTTATCCTATGTGTCCATGTCATCCTATGTGTCCGTGTCATCCTATGTGCCCATGTCATCCTATGTGTCCATGTCATCCTATGTGTCCGTGTCATCCTATGTGCCCATGTCATCCTATGTGTCCATGTCATCCTATGTGCCCATGTCATGCTATGTGTCCGTGTCATCCTATGTGTCCGTGTCATCCTATGTGTCCGTGTCATCCTATGCCCGTGTTATCCTATGTGTCCGTGTCATCCTATGTGTCCGTGTCATCCTATGCCCGTGTTATCCTATGTGTCCGTGTCATCCTATGTGTCCATGTTATCCTGTGTACCCGTGTCATCCTATGTGCCCATCCTATGTGCCCGTGTCATCCTGTGTGCCCGTGTCATCCTGTGTGCCCGTGTCATCCTGTGTGCCCGTGTCATCCTGTGTGCCCATGTCATCCTGTGTGCCCGTGCCATCCTGTGTGCCTGTGTCATCCTGTGTGCCTGTGTCATCCTATGTCTCCATGCACACATAGGCTTTTATCAGCAGTTTTTGTTAGGGAAGTTTTCTGGCTGTAAAAAAAACCCCAGAAGTAGCAGGTTTTGAGAGGAGTTTTTCATCTGTAAAAACACTCTAATGCCCCGTACACACGGTTGGATTTTCCGATGGAAAATGTCCGATCGGAGCGTGTTGTCGGAAATTCCGACCGTGTGTGGGCTCCATCGGACATTTTCCATCGGATTTTCCGACACACAAAGTTGGAGAGCAGGAGATAAAATTTTCCGACAACAAAATCCGTTGTCGGAATTTCCGATCGTGTGTACACAAATCCAACGGACAAAGTGCCACGCATGCTCAGAATAAATAAAGAGATGAAAGCTATTGGCCACTGCCCCGTTTATAGTCCCGACGTACGTGTTTTACGTCACCGCGTTCAGAACGATCGGATTTTCTGACAACTTTGTGTGACCGTGTGTATGCAAGACAAGTTTGAGCCAACATCCGTCGGAAAAAAATCCTAGGATTTTGTTGTCGGAATGTCCGAACAAAGTCCGACCGTGTGTACGCCCTATAACTCTGAAAATGCTGAAAAAATGTGGCTATTTAGCATTTATGAGCGCTTTTGAGCCTTAAGCTTTTGTGGGATTTTAGCTTTGTTAAAAAAAAGCTAAAAAATGCAAATGCAAAAATGCAGCAAAACACTAAAAAACTTGTGTTTTTAACGCAGCATTTTTTATAACTTTCAGTGTGCATGAGGCCTAACATGTAACAGTACATTGTATATACCACTATTATAACATATAAAGATACATTGGGGTTTATTTACTAAAGGCAAATCCACTGTGTGCTACAAGTGCAAGGGGGACATGCAAATACATGATTGGATGATAGAAATCAGCAGAGCTTCCCCTCAAATCTACAGAAACTGCACTTCCAGGTGGATTTGCCTTTAGTAAATCAACCCCATTGCATGTAACACGTCTAGTATAACATATAAAGATACATTATAAATATTGCCTCGAAAAAGTATTCATACCCCTTGAAATTTCCCACATTTTGTCATTTTACAACCAAAAACGTAAATGTATTTTATTGGGATTTTATGTGATAGACCAACACAAAGTGTCACATAATTGTGAAGTGGAAGGAAAATGATAACTGTTTGTATGGCGCCCCCCGGAGTCAATACTCTGTAGAACCCCCTTTTCTCTGCAATTACAGCTACAAGTCTTTTTGGGGATGTCTCTACCAGCTTTGCACATCTAGAGAGGGACTGTGCAGAGTGCAGTCACTCCAGAGCTTAGTAAATGAGGTGAAGCTTCACTTTGCAAAGAATATCCAATCACATGCAAGAAAAAATTTAAAAAACGTAATTTTTGCTTGCACATGATTGTATGATGGAAGTCAGCTGATCTTCCCCTCATTTACTAAGCTCTGGAGCATTGTGCACAGTCTCTTTACCTTTAGTAAATCAACCCAATTGCATATAACCAGTGCCGGCTGGTGGATTTTTGTTTGGGGGGAGGCGGCAAACAATAACCCCTCCCCCTCCCCGCGTGGCACCTCAACCCCCCCCCCCCCCCTCGCTGTCTGTTGGTCCACTGGCACTTACCCCATCTAGGCAGCGGGGATCGAGGCATCGGCGGACATCAGGCTGCGGCTCCTTCTCGCTTCCGCTGTGCGTATCCTCCCCTTCTCCTAGGCGTCCAATAGGATCGCCTGTCCTTTCAGCCAGTCAGGAGATGGGTATCAGAACCGCTTCCTGATTAGCCGAGAGGAGGATCAGTGTTGCAACAGCGAATATTAATTCGCTGTTGTAACACCTGGGTGGGCTCTGCGCCCCGAGACCACCCTATTTTGAAGCCGATTAGAGCCTCTGGCTCTAATCAGGTGCTTAAAAAAAACCAAAAAAAAAAACACCCCCGCCGCTGTAATTCACGCGCCTGGCGTCCTGAAAGGGGCCGGACCCATGAATAGGGGGTGGCGGCCGGGGATAGAGGGGGCGGCGCCCAGGCGCCTCTAATGGATGGGCTGCCACTGAATATCACATGTCTATTATAACATATAAAGAATATATCACATCTATTATAACCTATAACAATACGCTGTATATAATACATCCAATATAACAATACGCTGTATATAATACATCCAATATAACATATAACTATACATAGATATATAAACCTTGTCTATTACAACATATTGAACAATACATTGTATAAAGCACAGCTATTATATGAAGATATATTGTGTATATAACATTTCTAATATAAGATCTATAATGATACAATGTATATAACACATCTAATGTAAGAATACATTATATTTAACCTGTCTATTATAACATATAATGATACATTGTATATATATCAAGTCTATTATAACAGGATGTTGTCCCTTTCCCTGGGTGTACGCATTGCAGTACTCAGGGGCGGACTGACAACTCATGGGGCCCCCAGGCAATCAGAGATTACAGGGCCACACAGTATACAATCACACAGTATACACACACACAGTATACAATCACACAGTATACACAGACATGATTCTATTGGCTGAGAAGGTACTGGAGAGGTGGGGCAGCTATAATCTCGGGACATTTCAGAGACAGATGTAAAAAAAACACAGATTTTTACATACTGTTCCTGGTTTTACTGAGGCTGGCAACCCTGATGGGGCCCCCTAGTGGGCCCTCGGGCAGTGCCCGAGTGGCCGAATGGTCAGTCCGCCCCTGGCAGTACTCCACATGACAATGCCTTCATCTGCTTTTCTCTCCGGGAAGGGCGGCACCATCTTTGTTCAGGCATCATCCGGGGTCATCCACTTCCTGGGCTGAGATGCCTGGCTCGGAGATGACACGATCGGGTCCGTCCTGCCTCCTCTGCAATCCTTGTGATTTGCTACAAAGTTCCAATGTTGCCGTCTGATCACTGAGGGGAGGGGAGACTGAGGAATTGCTGCCTCTTTCCTGCAGCAGACTGATGACATCATCTCATCCTTGGCAGAGTCAGTGATTGGAGCTCAAGGGTGGCTGTTTAATGATAAAAGGTGGAACTTTCCTGTATATTGTGGCATACAAGGAATATATTCATGCAGAATTGCAAAGTTACCAGCAGTTCCTCTGATCAGCCCCGCCTATCGTTTATAGTGCTTTATCCAAGAAGGACCCCGCCTACAAGGACCCCGCCTACAAGGACCCCGCCTACAAGGCCCCTGCCTCTTATATTTAATTTTTTTTCTCTGCAGAATGCAAATACAATCTTGCATCTAGAAAAAATGTACATACATTTAGTGGCGCTAACTAACTTGTGTATGAATAAAGTGAATCTAAATATTGTGAAAATAAAAATCTGTGTAAAACACAATCACCTATTAAATAAACAAATGATCAAAAATGTAATAACAATGTGCAAAATAGCAGAAACCGCAGAAAAAAAAATATTGCAATCCATCTTCAAAGTGCAAAAATACGAAATGTGACCCAGCTGGGTAAATGTATCCAGTGAATGTTCAAAAAGATTCCAGTAATGTGCAACTTGCAGTAAGTGAAATGAAAATCCAAAGCACAATATGATAAAACCCCCACCGAAATATAAAAGTCAAAAATCCTTGCAGCAATCGACAAAAGTGCATGTGCAAAAAAACGATCAATGTGCAGAAAAAAAAAACGATCAGTGTCCCACTTCATCCAATCACCATCCGAAGTGCGCCGCCCGTTTCCCCCCCAGCCTCTCACCTCTAGCAGCGGCCCCTACGGGCCAAGTCCGGCTCGGATCGACACTGGAATTTTGCATCTATTGCAACCAGTAAACAGGACAGGGTCGTCCAGCGCCCAGGGAAGCATCCAGAATTGCACCCCTCCCCCACCATAGAATGGGTGTACCATTTTTTTTTTTCCCCTTTCATTCACTGCGCCCTGGGGCAACTGCCCCCTCCTGCCCACCCCTCGCCCCAACCCTGAATGCAAAGGTGACCGTGTTGGTTGCAAATGTTTTCTATACGATCGCCCAGCTCAGTGACCGGGGACTGGCAGCTGATCGATTTGGTTTTGGGTCACTGGGCTGTGTCTATGCATTAAGAAAGTCTTCTGTGTGCAGCAGACCCCCTATTACTTATCTGAGCCCCCATCTTCATCCAGCGATATCCACAAGTGTCTCAGCCGCCTGAGATTCTCCTTCTTGATTGGCTGAGACACGGCAGCGTCGCCATTGGCTCCCGCTGCTGTCAATCAATCAGGGGAGAGAGGGGGCGGGGCCGGGGTTCCGTGTCTGAATGGACACACGGAGCTGTGACTCAGCTCGGGTTCCCCCATAGCAAGTTGCCTGCTGGGGGGGGGGGGGACACTTAACAGGAGGGAGGGGCCAGGATCACAGAGGAGGGACCCAAGAAGAGGAGGATCCGGGCTGCTCTGTGCAAATCCAACTCCAACAGAGGAGGGAAGTAGAACAGGTTTGTTATTTTTATAGAAAAAAAATGAGACTTTACAATCACTTTAAGAGATCGTGAAATGAATGGGCCACTCAGTGATGGATCCTCGAAGGCTGCGCTCTTTACAAAAGTTGTAGCCGCCGTCTGTCATTTAGAAAAACCGTGACTCATGTTTACTATCCTCTTGCCACCCGCGTATAACGCATGTGTGCGGTGACAGCAGAAGGGTGGGGTTTAATACCCGCACGCCTGGTCCCTGCTAATAGCCATTCCCAATCCGGTGACTACTCTGACAGCAAATCACGGTGGTCACATGACCACAAATCCTCCCCCCCCCCAGGGTGGTGGGAAGGGGTTAAATAGACCTGCTGACTCCTGGGACAAATAACAGTCCGGGTCGTGCTGCAATTAAAATTTTTTTTTTAGTTTCAATAAACTTTATTGACACTGCTGCATGGCCATAATCCTTATCATTAAAGTTTTTTTTTTTTTTAATAAACATATTATACTTGCTTGCTCTGTGTGATGGTTTTGCACAGAGCAGCCCGGATCCTCCCTTTCTCAGGTCCCCTGTCGGCGATCGTTGCTCCTCCTCCTTGACCAGTGTCCCCCTAATAAGAAGCCCTGACATTACTCCAGACTGACGCGTTTTGCCCTAAATCAGAGATTATTGTGGTTTGTAAAGGCTGATGGATTTTTACCTTCATGCGTTCTGTCTGCTCCCCCCCCCCCAGCCCCTCCCTTTTACTCACCTGAGCTCCTCCCTACCGAGCCCTGCGATATGCGTTCATAAGACACATAGAGCCGCGGATCGACCCCGCCCCTCACTCTCTCCTCATTGGCTCATTAGCTCCCGCTGCTGTCTCAGCCAATAAGGAGAGGGAGTCCTGGGACAGGTGAGGCTCTTGTGCACATCGCTGGATCAAGAGGAAGCTCAGGTGAGTATAAGGCCCCTTTCACACGATCGGACCGTTCAGGTCCGCATGTCAGTTTTGACGGCGGACCTGAATGGGCGCTCCATGTTAGTCTATGGAGCGTCGGATGTCAGCGGAGACATGTCCGCTGACGTCCGATCCGCTGAAGAGCAGACGGATGGCCCTACGTCCAGGTCCGTCGCTATCGGATCGGGGGAGATCTGACGAAAACTGACACGCTGTCCGTTTTCGTCCGATCCCTCCATAGGCGGCAGCGGCGCCTGACAAGCCCCTCCCCCGCTCAGTGAGCAGAGAGGGACCTGTTATCCCCCGGCTCAGAGGAGATCAACGGACAGATCTCCCGCTGAGCCGGCAGACCGAGGTGGGCTCCGCAGAAACGGAGCCCGCCTCGTGTGAAAGGGGCCTCAGAGAGGGGCTATTGGGGGGGGGGGGAAGCAGCACACAGAATGCATGAAGATACAAAACCCTCAGCCTTTACAACCACGTCAAGCCTTGATTTAGGGCAAAACGCGTCAGAGGGAGCAATGTTGTTAGAATGGCCGTGCAGTGGTTTCAATAAAGTTCATCGAAACCAAAGGAAAATATGGTGGCGTACGGAGTGGACTCTTGGTGGTGGTTGCAGGGAGGAGGCGGATCTGACTAGCCCGTGTGGCCGGCGGATGCAGGGAAGTCGCCTTGAGCTCAGAAGAGATTGGACGGACTGGCTTCTGAATTCCGTATGCAATTGTCAACTCGTTGGATTGTTAGGCTAGGTGCACATTCGTGCGTGTCGAACGCAAGCAAAATTGCGCACTTTCCTGACATGCGCAGAAACGTGTAGCCCTTTTGCAGTAATGCGGCAGTGCCATTGATTGTTAATTTGCGCCCCCACGCATCTGCTAACACGCACGTTTCTATTTTACAAAAAGGGGCCGGGGACTTCTTTTCTGGTGTTTCTCACCTTTAGGGCAGACCATTGAAATGTATGGGCTGCCCTACATGCAACGTCTTGGAACGCACGCACGCTCGTTTGCACCCCCCACGCATCTGCAAACGCGCGTGTTTTATTGTGACGTGATTTTGGAAAAGGGTCGGGGGCTGCTTTTTCGTGTTTCTCGCATTTAGGGCAAATGAATGGGCTGCCCTACATGCCACGCCCGGAAACGCACGCATGCTCAGTCGCACCCCCTTGCATCTGCTAATGGGCATGTTTTAATGTGGCGTGATTTTAAAAATGGGTCGGGACTTCTTTTCCATGTTTCTCACGTTTAGGGCAGACCAAAGGTTGGGGACTTCTTTTCCGTGTGTCTTGTGCGTAGGGCAGCCAATTGTATGGGCTGCCCTACATGCCACGCCCGGAAACACGCACATACTCCATCGCACCCCCCGCGCATCTGCTAGCGCTCATCCTTCCCGTGTGACGTGATTTCGAAAATGGGTTGGGGACTTATTTTATGTGTTTCTCACATTTAGGGCAACACACGGAAACGCGTTGCCCTAAACGTGCACGGAAAAGCTTGCACGGAAACGCTCCGTTGCACCTAAGAAACCTTCAGAAAAAAAAAAACGTGCTCATACTGTTTCCAGGATTTCCGACGCGGGTTATATAAATGTAGAATGAGTAGCTGGTGGATTATAGTGGCAAAAACAATATCCATCATGATACACAATTTACAAAATGTATTTGATACATAGTTAAAACATGATTATTTAGGGAAAAGATAAAGTGCACATGTCCATGGTATAATCATACTGGTGTATTAGGTAAATGCTTGCATTCTGGTGTCTGCTCCTGACATGTTTCGCCAATGACGGCTTCTTCAGGGAATTTAAAAATTTATTAAATAATAGTGGTCTTCAAACTCTCTTAAGAAGCCGTCATTGGCGAAACATGTCAGGAGCAGACACCACAATGCGAGCATTTACCTAATACACCAGTATGATTATACCATGGACATGTGCAGTTTCTCTAAATGATCATGTTGTATCAAATACATTTTGTAAATTGTATATCGTGATGGATCTTATTTTTGCCACTCTTGTAGAATGAGTAGCTGGTGGGATTAGAACCATGGCAAAAACAATATCCATCATGATATACAATTTACAAAATGTATTTGATACAACATGATCATTTAGAGAAACTGCACATGTCCATGGTATAATCATACTGGTGTATTAGGTAAATGCTCGCATTGTGGTGTCTGCTCCTGACATGTTTCGCCAATGACGGCTTCTCCAGGGGATTTGAAGACCACTATTATTTAATAAATCTTCAAGACACCACAATGCGAGCATTCAACTAATAAACTGCGCACGTCCATGGTATAATCATACTGGTATATTAGGTAAATGCTCGCATTGTGGTGTCTGCTCCTAACATGTTTCGCCAATGACGGCTTCTCCAGGGGATTTGAAGACCACTATTATTTAATAAATCTTCAAGACACCACAAGGAGCAGACACCACAATGCGAGCATTTAACTAATAAACTGCACACGTCCATGGTATAATCATACTGGTGTATTAGGTAAATGCTCGCATTGTGGTGTCTGCTCCTGACATGTTTCGCCAATGACGGCTTCTTCGGGGGATTTGAAGACCACTATTATTTAATAAATCTTCAAGACACCACAAGGCGCAGACACCACAATGCGAGCATTTAACTAATAAGCTGCACAAGTCCATGGTATAATCATACTGGTGTATTAGGTAAATGCTCGCATTGTGGTGTCTGCTCCTGACATGTTTTACCAATGACGGCTTCTTCAGGGGTTTGAACATTTATTAAATAATAGTGGTCATCAAATCCTCTGAAGAAGCCGTCATTGGCGAAACATGTCAGAAGCAGACACCACAATGGGAGCATTTACCTAATACACCAGTATGATTACACCATGGACATGTGCAGTTTATCTTTTCCCTAAATGTTTATGTTTTAACTATGTATCAAATACATTTTGTAAATTGTATATCTTGCTGGATCTTGTTTTTGGCACTACTATAATCCCACCAGCTACTCATTCTACATATCAATTCAGGGATGGGGGTGCATTATAATATTGTAACCTAGCTGCAATACCAGGAAATTCAGGGTTATCCTTGGGACGCGCGGGGGGGGGGGGGGGAGAATTTGCGGTGAATTTGGATTATTCCATTGCCGCATGCACCGGAATCTTGCGGGGGCCTGAGTGGAGATGCATAAAACGTTCGGCGGCGTGCTGTCAGGACGCGCTGCATGATAATGTTTTACGGTCCCTGTGATCTCTCTCTCTCTCTCTGCATTAATGTTATGTAACGTCCTCCAAGGGCACTCTAGAATTCACGAATCCCCCCAGAGACTCCCGCACTGTACGCTTGCAGGCCTTGCAACGACCGCGCTGCTTACATAACGCCTGGAGTACGGCGGGGGGGGGGTGACAGGTGTTCCGGGAGCAGATAAGACACCATCCTTCTGGGGGCCCCACAACAGCCGTACGCTCTTGAAGAAAAAGCTCAGATGGGGGGGTGGTGGGTATGGGGAAGAAATCCTAGCTAAGTGCAGCCAGAGCCCGATGCGGCAGGAGCTACACAGCGAGCGTTCGGGGACGTGTGTGCAAAAATGGCGGCTAATTAGAAAAAAAGTAAAAAAAAAATAAAATAACACTACAAAGGGAAATATTAAAGTCAATTAAGATAATTATCGGGAGCCACTCTCCGGAGGATTGAGACTCTCCTGCAGAATGTGATAATGAAAGACGAGGAGAGCGAGCGCGCAGAGAGGGGGCCGTGTGCAATATGGAATTGCAGCGCATGCATGTCTGCAGGCCGGGATAACAAGGTGGCGCGGGGAGCCGTGAAAAGCGATTTCCCCGGTCCTGATTTGTGATTGGCTGCTAGGGGTAACCATGCGTTACCTGGGGCTGCGTTTCCCTCTTGCGCAGTGAGCCCAGGGCCCATTACATTTTTTTTAGGGCCCTATAAACATTTTTGTCAGCAGCCTCTTACTTTTTTTTTTTTCATTTTATTTTTACTAATTTTAACACCTCCGTCTCCTACAAACATGGCTGCTCCTTACTTCCCACAATCCCGAGCGCCAGTCACAGGGCACCCCCACACATCTGCTTCTGAGAAAAGCTCAGACTCCCCCAAAATGGCCGCCAACTAAAAAAAAATCATTATAAACCTTTTGTTGTGCTCTGGCTCAAAAGTCCCCCCCCCCCTTTCAGTGGAGCCCAAAGTAGGATACCCGGATTCATCACATGCCTGTGCTCTGGAATGTGCCGCGTCTCAGGGAGATTCGGGATTGGTCAAAACGGAATTACCTTGATGGTCACATGACTTTCGCAGCCCTGTTTTAATGTCCCAGCTGGCTAAGCGGAGTGGAGGGAGAGGCTGTATCAGGGGGGATGGGGGGCGGAGGTATGGTGGAATGTTGAGGTCATAGCAGTGTGGAGAGGGGCTCAGGGTCAATGGAAACAATTTGACCCACTCAACCTATTAGAGCCGGACTCCAACCAAAACTTCTTCTTTTTTTGATAGAATAGGGATATATGAGTAACTCTGTGATGTTTTAATTGCTGTCTGTGCCTAATTGGCCCAGCGACCCCCAATCTTCTTATTTCCTGTCCTAGTGACCCCTACTTTTTTTTTTTCCTATTCTGGTGGCCCCCATTCCTATAATTTCCTGTCCTGGTGATTACCATTCCCCTTTTTTCATGTCCTAGTGACCCTAATTCCCCTAATTTCCTGCCTTAGTGACCTTCTTTCTCTTCAATTCCTATCCTGATGACCCCTATCCCTCTAATTTCCTGTCCTGTGACCCCTATCCCCCCTTATTTCCTGTCCCGATGACTACCATCCCCTTTTTCCATATCCTGGTAACCTTAATTCCCCTCATTTCCTGATCTAGTGACCTTCTTTCCCTTCAATTCCTATTCTGATGACCCCTATCCCTCCTCATATCCTGTCTGGGTGACTACCATTCCCTTTTTTCATGAGGGGGGGAAGTGTCGCATAATAACTTTCCTTGTCCCGGACTTCCTGCCATGGCACCTGAGCGCGATGACGTCGTCCTCCTTCTGGCCAAATGTTGAGTTAGACCATCCAAAAATTGAAAAAGTCAAGTCCCCATTGGGTTAAAAAAGGAATCCCCCTCGGGATTGTGAAAAAAAACCCCAAAAAAACCCGGCGTGTAGAGGAGGAGGCGGCGCCATTAACTCCATCTGTAAACTTGACGGTGACCAGGTTGGCTTATTGAAGGTGCCCCCTCCCCTTTCCTAAAATGCTGGATAAAGGAGCAAATGGTAAAAAATACCCGTCGGAGGGGGGGGGGGGGGGGAAGTGTCACATAGCAACTTTTTCTTGTCCTTGATTTCTTGCCATGGCACCTGAGCGCGATGACGTCATTCTCCTTCTGGCCAAATGTTGAGTAGACCTTCCAAAAATGGAAAAAGTAAAATCCCCTTTGGGTTAAAAAAGGAATCCCCCCTCGGGATCACAAAAAAACTGCGTGTAGGCGGCTGCATTAACTCAATCTGTAAACCTTTTGGTGATCATGTTGGCTAATTGAAGGTGCCCCCTTTCCTAAAACACTGGATAAAGGTGCAAATGGTAACACTTCCCCCCCCCTACCGTCGTGGGGGAGGGGGGGAAGTGTCACGTAATAACCTTTCTTGTTGTTGTTCTTTCATGCTATGAGGAAACGCATTCGAATTATAGATATAGCACTGCTTGTTAGTGCCCAATAAAGATTTGTAAGAAGAAGCAATCATGTTGCCGGCATTTCTTGCTAATAACCTTCCTTGTCCCTGACTTCCTGCCCTGGCACCTAAGCGCGATGACGTCATTCTCCTTCTGGCCAAATGTTGAGGAGACCATCCAAAAATGGAGGGGGAAAAGTAAAATCCCCATTGGGTTAAAAAAAGGAATCCCCCTTGGCGATCAAACAAAACAGGCGTGTCGGAAGCGGCAGTATTACCTCCGTCCGTAAACGCGGTCTGAATAGAAATTTACTGCGAATAGCTTTTCAGAAAGCGATAAAACCATGAAGAAAAAAAAAATGTTAAATGGGCTCTTCTGGTCACAGAAAAAAATCCCCCCCATCCCCCCCCCCCCCCCCCCATTAGTCTCATTATTTTCCTGACACAAAGAAAAAAGTAAAATAGACAAGAAAGGAATAAAAAATTAAAAAGAGCATTACATTAAAAAAAACGGATGTTTTAATTGCTGTCTGTGGCTAATTGACCCATCGACCCCTATTTTTCTTATTTCCTGTCCTGGTGACTACCATTCCTATCATTTCCCGTCCTGGTGATTACCACTCCCCCTTTTTCATGTCCCAGTAATCCTAATTCACCTAATTTCCTGCCTTAGTGACCTTCTTTCCCCTTCAATTCCTATCCTGATGACCCCTATCCCCCCTCATTTCCTGTCCTTGTGACCCCTATCCCCCTCATTTCCTGTCCTGGTGACCCCTATCCCCCCTCATTTCCTGTCCTGTGACCCCTATCCCCCCTCATTTCCTGTTCCTGTGACCCCTATCCCCCCTCATTTCCTGTCCTTGTGACCCCTATCCCCCTCATTTCCTGTCCTGGTGACCCCTATCCCCCCTCATTTCCTGTCCTGGTGACCCCTATCCCCCCTCATTTCCTGTCCTGGTGACCCCTATCCCCCCTCATTTCCTGTCTTGGTGACCCCTATCCCCCCTCATTTCCTGTCTTGGTGACTACCATTTCCTTTTTTCATGTCCTAGTAACCCCAATTCACCTCATTTTCTGCACTAGTGACCTCCTTTCTCCCCAATTCCTGTCGTGATGACCCCTATTCCCCTTATTTAATTTCCTGGTGAGCCCTATTCCCCATATTTCCTGTCCTAATGACCCCTGTTCTCCTAGTTTCCTGTCCTCGTAACCCTTATTTTCTTCATTATCTGTTCTGGTGTCCCCCATTCTCCCTCATTTCCTGTCCTGGTGACCCCCATTCCCCCTCATTTCCTGTCCTGGTGACCCCCATTCCCCCTCAATTCCTGTCCTGGTGACCCCCATTCCCCCTCAATTCCTGTCCTGGTGACCCCCATTCCCCCTCATTTCCTGTCCTGGTGACCCCCATTCCCCCTCATTTCCTGTCCTGGTGACCCCCATTCCCCCTCATTTCCTGTCCTGGTAACCCCCATTCCCAATCATTTCCTGTCCTGGTGACCCCCCATTCCTCCACATTTCCTGTTCTAGTGACCCCCCCATTCCCCTCATTTCTTGTCCTGGTAACCCCCATTCCCCTCGATTCCTATTCTGGTAACCCCCCATTCCCCCTAATTTCCTGTCCTGGTGACCCCCCATTCCCCCTAATTTCCTGTCCTGGTGACCCCCCATTCCTCCACATTTCCTGTTCTGGTGACCCCCCATTCCCCTCATTTCCTGTTCTAGTGACCCTCCATTCCCCTCATTTCCTGTTCTGGTGACCCCCCATTCCCCTTATTTCTTGTCCTGGTGACCCCCATCCCCCCTCATTTCCTGTTCTGGTGACCCCCCCCCCCCATTACCCTAATTTCCTGTCCTGGTGTCATAAGAATGAAAGTAAGGGAAAGGTTTTCGCCCCTCGCCCACTTTGGTCCACAAAGTCTACCCACCCCCAAAAGGAATAAAAAATTAAAAAGGGCATTACATTAAAAAAAAAAAAACCGAAAAAAAAAAACCTGACATACCCCCCCCCCCCCACTCCAATGAAAACGATTTCTTTATTGTTGTAATAAATCCATGCAGCAAGGATAAAACCACTGACGCGTTTCACACCGTTGTAGCAGGTGCTTATTCATAGTCCCGGTAAATAGACCATCCAAAAAAAGGAGAAGGAAAAAAAATCCCACCATCAGGAAACCCACCTGAGAAAGGCCATGCCACCATCACCGGATCACCGGAGCGCGTGCAGACCTAAAGTGGCTGCAAAGAGGATGCAGAAAATCGGCAAACGATGAAACAAAGCATACAACTGCTAATGATATGCAGTGCACAAATGTCAGCCCCCCGGCCAGAGTCTATAGGGATTATATAGGTGGATATATACGGCCCACGCGGAGCTCTCCTTTATTGTATAGAATTGGCCGTTGATGGTCATTTATTCTAACACACAGAGATGTCTATGAGGACAAAATGGAGGCCCTTGCATTCGTCTTCCCGGGCAGCGAAGGATAAGAGACGCGTTCTGCATGCGCGTCCTGTCCCTCCATCCTCCTCACCCTCGGGCCCCCCGGGGCTGGCAGGGTCCCGGCCATTTCTCTTGAACTGGCAATTTGATGGAAGGAGCTGGAAGGGTGGAGGAGCGGGGGTGGGGGGGGGGTATATTGTGGACGTGGAGTGGAGATGATCTGTGTCCTCTCTAAAGGTGGGAACGATCGTCTTTCCCTGTAATAAACCCTTTCAGTAATAAGCAGCTCTTTTCATGGTGCGCATTGTTCCCCGGGCGGCTCGTTCCTCTCCCTCGGCTGCCCCGGCTGCGGGCTTTAATGACATTACCAGGGCAGCAGCCACATTAGCGGAGACGTGGAGCGAGGACGGCGTTTTTATAGATTGCAGATGCATTCTGCGATTGTGCGATTGACTTACGGTGACAGCGGATCCATTTTAACATCACAAGTAATAATACGGTTGAGACGGGCACCCCCCTCCTCCCCTCCCCTCCTCCCTTCCTATCACCTGAGATTTGGAAAGGTGGGGAGGGGGTGAATGAAAGAAAGGTTGGAGTGAAAAGGGGGGGGGGGGGGGCATTTATTTCTCCGCCGCCACCAGGACTCGCAGGCGTCCGTTCTATTGGCTGGAAGGCATTGAGACCCCCGCCAGATAAAGAGTAGGACGAGGCTATTTGTGTGCCAGTTAAAAATTAAATTGCTAGCCTTAAAACATTCCCCCTTTCACTGATAACAAAAAGCCTTTTGTGTTGGCGGAATAGGAAATGGGCACCTTGTTTACTCGGCCCTGTTTTTCCTTTTTAAATCCGCGTTAACTCGTTCGGTGCAACAAATAAAAAGAAAAAAAACAAAAAACCTTTGCGATCGGGAAGCTGATGCTGGAAGGATTGGTCGTTGGAGGAGAGGGCCTGCTGCTGGACTACAAAACCCAGAACTCTTTTCAGCAGATGTGTACAGATGAGGTCATGTTGGCTGTTTTTGCACATTGGGCAATCGTTTTGGGGGGGTCGTTTTTGGAGTCAAAGGGACTTTGTTATCAAGCATCCATCTGGAAAGACTTTGGTGGAAGCTTCCATAGCCCTCACAAGCAGGAAAAGACCAAGTGACCAATGGAGGGTACCTTATCCTTCTTTTAATTTTTGTCTCATTATAGACCCCCCACTGTGTGGTCATGAGTTTGTAGACCCCTAACCATTATACCTCTAAGTCACATTTCAAAAACATGGCCATAAATATGGAGGTGCCCCCCACATGGCTATAAATATGGAGTTGCCCCATGACCATTGATGTAGAGTATATCCCCCATGGCCATAAATATGGAGATGCCAAACCATGTGGAGTTGCCCCCCATGGTCATTGATGTAGAGTTTATCCCCCATGGCCATAAATATGGTGATACCAAACCATATGGAGTTGCCCCCATGACTTATGATGTAGAGTTTATCCCCACATGTCCATAAATATGGAGATGCCAACCCACATGGAGTTGCCCCCCCATGGCCATTGATGTTGAGTTTATCCCCCATGGCCATAAATATGGAGATGCCAACCCATGTTCACTATTATGAAGTTGCACTCCCCCATGGCCATTGATGAAGGTTTGCCTGCTATGGCCGGTGATGTAGAGTTGCCCCCCCCCCCATGGTTGTTGATGTAGAGTTGAACTCCTCATCCCCATGGCGATGGAGTTGCCCCCTTGGCATTATTAAGGAGTTCTCCCCGTGGCCATTAATATGGAGCTCTCCCCATGGCCATTATTATGGCGTTGTACCCGTGGCCATTAATATGGGGTTGACCCTTGTGGCCATTAATATGGGGTTGACCCCTGTGGCCATTAATATGGAGTTGACCCCTGTGGCCATTAATATGGAGTTGACCCCCGTGGCCATTAATATGGAGTTGACCCCTGTGGCCATTAATATGGAGTTGACCCCCGTGGCCATTAATATGGAGTTGACCCCCGTGGCCATTAATATGGAGTTGACCCCCGTGGCCATTAATATGGAGTTGACCCCCGTGGCCATTAATATGGAGTTGACCCCCGTGGCCATTAATATGGAGTGACCCCCGTGGCCATTCATATGGAGTTGACCCCCGTGGCCATTCATATGGAGTTGACCCCCGTGGCCATTCATATGGAGTTGACCCCCGTGGCCATTCATATGGAATTTCACTTCTTAGCCATTAATATGATATGGAGTTGCCCCCCCCATGGCTGTTGATATGGAGTTGCCCCTCCCATGGCTGTTGATATGGAGTTGCCCCTCCCATGGCTGTTGATATGGAGTTGCCCCTCCCATGGCTGTTTGATATGGAGTTGCCCCTCCCATGGCTGTTGATATGGAGTTGCCCCTCCCATGGCTGTTGATATAGAGTTGCCCCCCCCCCCCATGGCTGTTGATATGGAGTTGCCCCCCCCCCCCATGGCTGTTGATATGGAGTTGCCCCCCCCCCCCTGGCTGTTGATATGGAGTTGCCCCCCCCCCCCCCCCCCCTGGCTGTTGATATGGAGTTGCCCCCCCCCCCCCCCCTGGCTGTTGATATGGAGTTGCCCCCCCCCCTGGCCGTTGATATGGAGTTGCCCCCCCCCCCCCCTGGCCGTTGATATGGAGTTGCCCCCCTTTGTGTCTGTAACATCCTCCACTCTTCTGAGACCGCTTTCCACAAGGTTTGTGAGGTCAGGTACTGATGTTGGATGGTATGACCTGGCACACAGTTGGTATTCCAATTCATCGCAAAGGTGTTCAGTAGGGTTGAGGTCAGGGCTGTACAAGGAAAAGATGCAAAAAAACTGGAAAATATTTAGCAACATCACGATAAGCAGCAAACGATTTTAGAAACTACAATTTTAAAAGATACATGTGCAATGTAAAAGGGAAAATCAACATGAATAGTCCATTAAAGGTCCATGTAACAAGTCTATGTAAAAAAGGGATAAATGTATAGTCCACAAGCAGGGCTGCCTTCCAGGGAACTGAAACCAAGCTCCAGAATCTATAGAAAAAACACAAGGAAGGGAGGCGCCTCTGGGTGTAGTATAAAAGGCCGTTTTTAATTTTAAAAGCAATATGCAAACAACTCACATTTTAGTAGTGTAAACAAAGCATATAGGAAGCCAGAGGAATGATCCATCATGGGGCAGTTCATCCAGTGAGTCACAGTGGTGCTGGCAGGTCTGCGTGTAGCTCCTGGTATACCGCTAATGCCGTGATGATGGAAATCCAGGTGAGGCTTGGAACGCAGATGGAGGGCAAGCGCACAGGCTGTGACGTCAAAGAGGTCAGGGCTGTGTACAAGACACTGGAGTTCCTCCACGCCAAATCAGTCAAACCATGTCTTTATGGAGCTAGTTGTGTTCACCTGACCATAACACCTCGTATAGCATCCCATTCCAAAACAATGACCATTAATAATGGAGTTGCCCCTCCCATGTGCAATAAAAATGGAGTTGCCCCTCTTGTAGCTATGATAGCATCCACTCTGCTGGGAAGACCTCATAATCGGTGTTCCAGTTCATCACAAAGACATTCAATAGGGTTGAGGTCAGGGCACTCGAGTTCCTCCACACCAAACTGGTCAAACCATGTCTTGATAGAGCTAGCTGTGTTCAACTGACCATCACACCTTGTATGGCATCCCATTCCAAAACTATAGCCATTAATAATGGAGTTGCCCCTCCCATAGGCATTAAAAATGGAGTTGCCCCTCTGGCAGCTATAACAGCATCCGCTCTTCTGGGAAGACCTCATAATTGGTGTTCCAGTTCATCACAAAGGTGTTCAATAGGGTTGAGGTCAGGGCTAAGTGCTGGACACTCAAGTTTCTCCACACCAAACATGTCTTTATGGAGCCGGCTTTGTGTACCTGAACACAATCATTTGGAGGGGCATCCCCACACTTTTATCCTTACAACGTATGTTTATGTCTAGCATGTTGAATTTCGCTTACTCTCGATTGACTTCCAACCTCCAATCATCTGCTATTCTTTCAACAAACAATACTCGCTAACTCTTGCATGTTACTCCTGCTATTTTGAGGTTGTGGCCCTCGTTCCAGGGAAGAACAACACTCAGCATTACTGAAACAATCACATAAAATACTGTATACGTAGACAGTCTAGAAAATGGGGCTTCCATAGAGTCTTCTCACACAGGCTGAAAGCCCCTGGCATGTGTTGCAAAGGGCTGCTGTAGATGAGCTGCTTGTCTAGTGTCTATGGGCATGTTATGGGTACCTTGTGACCTCCGCAGACTCTCCCAGCAGATCTATTGAAGCAAATATTGGCTTTCCAAAATGGATTTTTAGGCTCGACATTACTCGATAAGGCCAGCCCTGCGTATCCGCCGCGTCACCAGGTGACTTAAAGGTATCTAAATATGGAAGATTGGCGCTGCTGTCCTGTTTCGGGGATGTCATATCCTTGCTGCTTTACTTAATGAGTCTCTTACCCCGAAAAAGCTTACGTATATCAGAGACCTAATTGCTTCTTTCAGGTATCTGGGGGGGGGGGGGGGGGGGGGGTGCTGCCTCGAGTTGCCGAAACCCTATGCACATCAGAACAGAAATTGTACATGCTCTGTGCCATCACGGGGGGGGGGGGGCTGATTGGCTCTTCTTAGTTCTTGCAGATGATGTGCTGTGGGGTTTAAAGTTCCTCTGTTGCAGCCTTTCTCAACCATTTTACCCTAGAGCAGTGGTCTCCAAACTGCAGGCCCAGGGTCCGGATGCGGCCCTTCGCTTGATTTTATCTAGCCCTTGGGGCACTATTGCTCCCACTGTCCCCCAACGATGGGGGCACTATTGCTCCCACTGTCTCCAACGATGGGGGCACTATTGCTCCCACTGTCTCCAACGATGGGGGCACTATTGCTCCCACTGTCTCCAACGATGGGGGCACTATTGCTCCCACTGTCCCCAACGATGGGGGCACTATTGCTCCCACTGTCTCCAATGATGGGGGCACTATTGCTCCCACTGTCTCCAGCGATGGGGGCACTATTGCTCCCACTGTCTCCAACGATGGGGGCACTATTGCTCCCACTGTCTCCAACGATGGGGGCACTATTGCTCGCTCCCACTGTCTCCAACGATGGGGGCACTATTGCTCCCACTGTCTCCAACGATGGGGGCACTATTGCTCCCACTGTCTCCAACGATGGGGGCACTATTGCTCCCACTGTCTCCAACGATGGGGGCACTATTGCTCCCACTGTCTCCAACGATGGGGGCACTATTGCTCCCACTGTCTCCAACGATGGGGGCACTATTGCTCCCACTGTCTCCAACCATGGGGGCACTATTGCTCCCACTGTCTCCAACCATGGGGGCACTATTACTCTCTCTAATACCAATCATGTGACAATGGGGTCTGTGCACTGCAAGTGCAGTTGCTCTAGATCTGAGGGGAACAAGCAAGGAAAATAACAAACTGCATTTTTGCTTGCACATGATTGGATGATAGAAATCAGCGAGCCTCCCCTTATTTCAGAACTTTCCCTCAGATCTAGAGCAACTGCACTTGCAGTGCACAGACCATTTACCTTTAGTAAATCAACCCCATTGTCTAATCCCACTGACGACAGGACATTTTCTTCTCCCACTGACCACAGTCTGGCCCCCTCCTAAAGTTTGCAGTCGGTAAACTGACCTCTGCCCTAGAGGTACCCTTGAAATATTTTTCAGACCTCAGGGGAATGCCAGCTAAAACCAATTGATCGGGGGGTCAGTGGGAAGAATGCCACCCTTACAGAGAGCTAAAAAGATCATTTTTGGTCATACTATTGACTCGTCTTTGGCCTTGGCCAAGTTGCTTTGGCCCTGGAGCTATGCTGGAATTCTCAAATGGAAAGTCAATTTTCCAAAGGTCAAGGAACTTCTAGCAATCTTTGAAGGAACTCTAGGGTTCCATGGAACCCTAAGTGAGAATAGGGCTACAGAACCTGCACTGGCATAAACACAAATGGGTGCCCCATGTTTATGGGCCCACAGGGCGATGGCGACACCAGAAGATGGACCAATAGAATATTAACGTCTGGCCACCCTAGGAAGTTGCTGATCTCATAGAGTCCTCTCTCATAGGCGGTTTTAGAATCGGTCTGCGCCTTCGTCCATGAAACCATGCACTTTTACCTCCATGTATGTTCGGTGACGCAGTCGGAGCAGATGCCGCGCGGCGCCGCAATGAAGAGGAGTGTTTATTAGCCCGGGCACAGCTTTATAGCCGGGCTAAGTGGACGCGGCTCTGGAGCTGGAGACGGCCGGCTCGGCGTCCGGAAGAGATTAAACCAGGAAGGCTGGCACGGGCACCAGGCCGCCATATGCTTTAGTGGGCTATTAAACGGGAAGCGGCTGGCAGTTTATCGCTCGGATGCAGGAGGGGCACAGGTGGGGGAGGTCTCCGCAGCTACAATTCCATTTTCCTTTTATCTCCTTAGTCGGCTGAGTTATAATGGCCTGAACAGCTGAACAACAGCGCTCGCTGCCATGCATATTAAGAGGGCACTTACAGGGTGGCACGGGCCCGTCAGGAGCATTATGTTGACGCTCATTTGGTACTGGCAGGAAGGTCACTTCTCTGCACCGTCTGCCGAGATGACAAACATGACAAGATGGAAT